>JAWWEE010000004.1:29612478-29757789 GCA_035221455.1 Xenops minutus | reverse complement strand
GCACCAAACCCCCATCAAATCCCCCGGGTGACCCAAAACCGGGCACTAAACCCCCTGCCCTCAGCCTCCTAAAACCGGGCACCAAAACCTCCTCTCAGCTCGCTTTAGTGACCCAAAACCGGGCACCAAACCCCCTCCCCTGAGTCTCCCAAAACCGGGCACCAAACCCCACGTCAGGTCCTGTGTTATCATTTTTTAAATAAGGCTTTGCATGTTGCTGTTTCACGTTGGGATCGGGGTGTTTATGGGCACTGTTTACACCGAGTTCTGCTGCATTAAATTGTGTATTATCTGCAGAATTCAGCTTTTCGGGCTTTATCACACCAGCCTGCTAAAGGTCAAGCTGATTGCTTCGTTTCAGGTTTGTCACACCGGTGCTTGGCTTGGGTTTAACTGGATGAAGCTGGAGGTGGTTATTTGTAATAAAACCATTTCCTCTTTCCCCGTTAGCTGGAGAGGTGGCAGGTGCCAGCAATGCCGGTCTTTTCCACAAGTAATAATTAAATCTAGACAACGGAGAGCTGATTATAGGACAGCCGTGATCAGCAAAACTTCTTGACTGATTGACTCCGTAAAAACCACACAACATTTGTTATTGTTTGAAGGCCTGTATTGTCTCCCTAGGACTGTAACAGCAATTTATTTATACTGCCCCTATTAATCTGTCTACATTTGCAAGGAAAACCACGTTTCTCTTAGCTTGCTTTGTTATAATGTTGAGCTTGAAAAGTTTATATCTGCTCTTTTCACTCTTCCTTTGTTTTCCTTTACCTGACTGCAGAAGAACGGATGTTAAAATGAAAACTGGGGTTGGATTTGGCTTTACAGCAATATTGTAATCTCTTTGAATTATGTGGAGAATTAGATGGCCAAATAATGCATCAGTCTTTGAGGAGGAGGAAAGCCATTGTCTTGATAAAATAAAGGATCAGCTTAGCTCTGCATCGTGTCTCGGATGGGTTATCCCTGTGAGAGTTGCCTCCTGTTCCTGGAAACAAAACTTGGATATCTTCCTAAGAGAAAGGTTTGGAGGGGAAGGCAAGGGGGGAAATAGAAAGGCAAAAGATCTGGCTGCATGCTGAGCAGACAGATGTGGAGAGATGATAAGGAGACCTAGTGAACTAAGACATCTTGATTAATGTGTGAACAGCTCTGCTGCTTATCGGTCACTCTCTTCATTATAGGAGGTTAATTTTCAGCTGTTTTAACTAGGGCAGTATTATTATGTCATTCTCTGTTCCCTCATCCCAGTTTAAAATGTAGATTTCAGTAAAAACTTCCTGTAAATTGTTACTCTTTCTAATCTCAAGTAATCTCCTCCTTGGACAGGCAGCTTAATGTAGAGTGAAGGAAAACAAAAACCTCACCCTGGTTTTTAGTAATAACTTTCAAACTCTTTGTTTGCCTTGTTGCAGCTGGCTGGATGTGAGTCAGCCTCCTGCTCATGCATATTACAGTGATGGAATTATTTATTATTCAGTGACTGGTGGTCGTATGGGTGCAGTGTGTAAAAGCCCAGTGCTACCTCAGCTTACTTGCTGATTAAACCTGAGGTGAAGAGCATCCAGCCCTTCTTTGTCCAGAAAGATTCCAAGTTGTTGATGAGTAAACGTGAGGTTAAGCTGTGCTTGGGTTGCTTGTTTGTGATGCTGCTTACAGAATGTAGTAACATTGTAAGAAATCATTTATATATTTAGTACCATTATAATGTTTCTTCATCTGACAATTTATATATTTTACTTCGTAATTGAAACAGTAATTACTGTTTCAGAGTGAGAGATTTTCTTGGGAACGCTTTTAACTCTGAAAAGGTTGTTCCTGTTTCCAGGGACTTCCCACGTAAAGTTCAAGATTACAGAATCACAGAATGGTTTGGGTTGGAAGGGACTTTAAAGATCATCTCTTCCCACCCCCTGCCATGGGCAGGGACACCTTCCACTAGACCACGTTGCTCCAAGCCCTGTCCAACGTGGCCCTGGACACTCCCAGGGATCCAGGGGCAGCCACAGCTTCTCTGCCCCAACCTGTGCCAGGGCCTGCCCACCCTCACAGTAAAGATTTTTTTAACCTGTTCTCTTTCAGTTTGAAGCCATTCCCCGTGAAAGGGCTGGAAGATGAGATAAAAACTATTTTCTTGAAGTCATTCTGTATCATAAAGCTTGCAAGCCCTGAGCTTGGTTTTTCTACACTGATCCTTTTAGTTATTTCCTTTGGAGACCGGGTGGCTTGTGCAGTCAGAGAGCCCCAGAGCATGGCAGGACCCAGGTAACCTGTGAGACCCTTTGGTGGGATGCACAGGGAGTGTGCCTCTGGGGAGCTTTGCCACTCAGACCAGGAGAGGGGTGAGATCTGTTGCTGATAATGTCAGGAAAAAGAATGAGGCTGTTGTGCTTTCAATACCTAGAAATGTAGCTTCACTTTCAGGTGGTCTTTAATAACTGACATCCTCATAGTTCTTACCATTAACGTAATCTTTCCCTCCAAAAATAATCTGCTTAAGTATTGTAGGTGTGCTTGTAGGAAGTGTGGAAGTTGCCTAGGCTTGGGGCAGGTACTTGGTCAGGGGAAGAGCTTTAGAGAGAGAAAAAATCCATTCATTTTCCTTAAATAGGCAAAAATATATATTTTGATAGGTGTGGCTTAGATTCTTATTCAGTGATCATTGTCTGCTTTTTGAGAGAGAGCACTTGGCTTACAGAAGAAAGGAGAAATTACAGTGAATGCTATTCTGTTTCATTCAGCTTTTCCCAGGACTGAGCCAATGTTAACATGCAGCTTTACCCAAATCTTGATTGATTCGATTTGACTTTCCATTCCAGATTCCCATTCTAAAAGTGCACAAAAACATGCAGATTGGAAAAATCCCTCCATAACTGGTGGTTCTGGAAGCCTAAGTCAGTGCAAATGACTGGGAGGGCTTTATGTGAGGACCAGGGGTAGTAACATAATACACTATCTCAATGTAAAGGGGCATTTTTCCTGTTGGCATACTGAGTGTCATTATCAGGCTACTCCCTGGAGGCCACTGAGTTTAAAACAACATTGACAAATGCTTAATTTGTTGAAATGCTTCTTAGTGATGTTAAATGCTAAATATGCCAGAGTTTCAAACAACTTTGTTCCTGATTTCAA
This sequence comes from Xenops minutus, assembly GCA_035221455.1. Classification (NCBI taxonomy): domain Eukaryota; kingdom Metazoa; phylum Chordata; class Aves; order Passeriformes; family Furnariidae; genus Xenops; species Xenops minutus. Next base: position 29,754,657 of record JAWWEE010000004.1, on the reverse strand, counting down.
TGGGTGGCATCCAAAAACTACTTAATTGTTAAAAGTAATGCTTCAGGTTTCTCTTGCTGCTGCATTCTCTTGGCAAAGAGTACAGCAGAGGGGAGCAGTGGTTTTGCACATGTACTGGGGCACCTGGCAGTGTGGAGCAGGCAGATTCTCACTGTGCAACAGGGCAGTGACCCATGGATGTGTCCTCACCCTGGCAGCAGCAGGGAAAAGGTTTCCTCACCTTGTTTTAGGGGATCTGGCAGAGTATTTTCTCCTGTAAAGTGAGGAGCCTTTTCCTAGTTAGTTGAATTATCATTGTGGCATGCACTGCTTCAGTGTGCTTCTTGCCTTAAAACCTAAAGTTTCGGACCATTCATTTACCCTTCAGTTCCTTTGGTGTAAAGAAAAAAATGGGAAAACAAACAAAATCCCATCTTTTTGTGTCAACAGGACAACAGGATTCTCATTTCCACGTAGTCAGTACTGAACAAATTCAGGTGACTCTTAGATGAATTTCAGCTGATGCTTTTTAGCTGAGAATGTGCTTCGCTGCCTTTAATGTTCATTTTTTGATGCAGTGAATTTGTTGGGTTGCTAGTCCTCTGTTTATCCACAAACCCTGCTGATTTCCTTCACTCTTGTGTCCATCCTTGGAGTGCTTTTAGAAGGAGAATGTTGCTCCGTCTGTTCAGACTTGTAAGGGTACGTCTGCACGTCCAGCTGATGGAACTCACTGGAGTTGTGCAGTTGCCAGATGGCTGTTTTGTTGCAGTTAATCTGGCCTGAATTTGTTTAGCTGCAGAAGTCTGGTGATTTTTTTTATAGAAAAAGTGCATAACACCTTTGAAATCAGAGCAGTTCTTACAGGTGCAGATGGGTAAAAGTGTGAGCAGGTGACCTCCCTTCCTTTTTAGGGAGACCCCAGGCTTGAAGTCCTTTTGCTGCTGGAGAAGAGAAGCAGGTTGCTGAATTTCAGGCGTTTCTCTGAGACACAACCTGCAGCAGGAAGTAGGTGGGGAAAAGGAAGCTGATAGCTGAGGTTGCCTGCTTGCCTTCAGAGTCTCTCTTCCAGAAACAGGCTTTCAGTTTTTGGGAAGTGGCCAATTCTGCTCGTCAAACCCAGCTTCATGATAGGCAGTTCACACCCAGGCTTGCCACCTCCTGACACAAATCTGTTGTGCTATTTCACTATTTGTCCTTCGGGCTGTTAGTGGATGAGCTTAGAAGAGGTTTGAAAGACTCCTTTAAAACAGCAGGGTTTTTTTCGTAGTGTTTTAAGGTTTTTGTCCTTGAATTGGTTCACTGTTAAGGTTTGATAATTGCATTTTGAAGTGTTTTCTTTCTGCCTTTTTGTTTTGTTTTGTTCCCTCATAATAATTTACTCACATTCACTGCAGGTGCAAGGTGTATCACTAGCACAATTTAAAGCAAGGAAAGAACCCGTTTTGTCTGGTTTGAAGGCAGGAAGAGTAATTCTTAAATGTTTGAAGTTGACAGTGATGGATAACTTTTGTAAGCAATCACTTCTAAAATTCTGTAATCTAGAGGACTAAATACTTTAAGTGTGAAGGGGCACCGAGCCTTTCACTTTCAGGTTATTGGTTTACTTAGATAGGTCAGGAAAGCAGTAACAAAATCTGCTGCCCTGCAGCTGCCAGATTGTAATATGTCAGTCTGCATGGGGAGAGGCCTGCGGGATGACCAGCACCTTCAGCTTTCAAGATTGCTTGGTGCAGGACCATCAGTGTTGTCCTTTTTAATTTATTTTTTCTTAATGACTGATAGAGCCAGAGATAGGAATTACACCGAGTTTACCTCTGGATGGGAGTTGTTACTACAGTGGCTTTGAATTTGCTGTCTCTCCTGGTTTGTTTACCCTGTGCCATGTGGTTGTGGTTCATGGAAAAAGTTACAGGTGGGTGAGGATGACGAGTGGGGTGGAAAAGAAGGAAGGCTTTTTGACCACCTGATGTGCAGAGGCAGATCATGTGCTGCTGACCAGTGAGTCATGGGGGGAAGAAAGGGAGTGAAGTGGTCAGTGTTCCTGAGGAATTTTAGGAAAGCACCGAGGGTAGAGGAGAGCTGTGCTGCTGGAATGAGGATCATTCAGTGGTGGCTCAGCTGGGAAAACAATTATGCAAGTGACCTTTGTTGGGACCTCTGTGGACTCAGGAGCCAGACCTTTGAGAGATGCCAGAGCTGCCGGTGTAGCCAGCCACCTTGGATATCTTGTGATAAACAGACATGTCCTTTAGACCTTGTATTTGCTTAACAGGATCGTAACCACAGTGTTACAACAGTGCTCAGTTTCCAGCTGCTGAGCTTGTGGTTTTTGCCTTGAGGGTATTGGGGTATTTGTCATTTAGGCTGGGAGGTTTTGACCTGGGGGACTATGACACGCAGGATGGCAAATGCAGAGGTGCAGGATTATAGAAGTGTGGGATACGTGTGGAACCAGGCAGAAGAGACAGGAACTAAGAAGACCTGAATGGCTTTTGTGTGCTAGATTTCTGTGGGCTCAAAAGTGAGGGAATAAGATCTAGTTTTTGCAGTGCTAGAGAGTACTTGAGTGCACTATGTGCATCAAGATATGAGGTGTGTGTAAACAAATCATTTTGGAGTAGGAATGGGTCCTTCCTGGTGGCTTCTACTTCCAAAATTATGGCTCAAGTTATTCACAGAGTCCTAGAATAGTTTGGATTGGAAGGGACTTTAAAGACAATCTCATTCCACCCCACTGCCATGGGCAGGGACACCTTCCACTAGTCCAAGTTGCTCCAAGCCCCATCCAGCCTGGCCTTGAACACTTCCAGGGCTGGGGCAGCCACAGCTTCTCTGGGCAACCTGTGCCAGGGCCTGCCTACCTCACAGGGAAGGATTTTATCCTCATATCTAATCTAACCTTGCCCTCTGGCAGTTTGAATCCATTCCCCCTTGTCCTGTCACTCCATGCTCTTGTCCCAAGTCCCTCTCCAGCTCTTACAGCCCCTTTAGGCACTGGAAGGGGCTCTAAGTTCTCCTTGGAGCCTTCTGAACACCCTTAGCCTGTCTCTGTCACAGAGATGCTCCAGGCCTCTGATCATCATTGTGACCCTCTCTTGGACTTGCTTCATTCCTTTAGCCATTAATCTGAACTCAATTTATTTGATGTGAACAAGCAAGTCTTTAATCTATGGCTGGAACAATACCAGCACCTTAACAACATTGCTGAAAAGAGGAATTCTGAAAAGGAGCTGCAACTGATGAGGTTTCCGATGTGGTTCCTTCCTCTCTCCTGGCTTGGGTAACAGAAGGAGTTACTGCCAGGGATGCTCTGTGTGTATCTCTAGAATCCCCTTGTATCCTGGACCTGCTGCCAGCACTGCTCATCTCTTGCACCATGAGTCTGAGTGTGGCTGAGTGTTTATTCCGTAGGCCCTGGGAGGCAGCCCGTGGTGCTTCCAGAACCTGAGTTAGTAATTCTGGTTGGTGTTAATGTTGTCCTTCAGTTCCCACCTTGAGAGAAGGCCGTCACCCTTGGTTCCCTAATCTCCTTCGTCATGCTGTCTTCAGCTTTTAGGATGGATGTGTATTTCTGTGCTCCTATATAACATTGATAAGAAGTCCCTGAGGCTGCTTTTCCTTCATTTGCCTTGACAAACTCCTTTGTGTCATGCAACACCTCAGGTTTTGTTATTTCTTTGGGTTTTTGTAATGTAAAGCCTTTAATATCCTACCACCTGGGAAACATTTTTCCAGGGGAAGTTGTTGAAAGGTAGAGTTAGCATAAATTTTTTAGATTAGTAAGGTTAACAGGCTTTAGACAAAGCAGTCAGTAAACATGAACCTGTTTCTTTTGTGAACAGAAGTACGTGTGATAGCATTGACATCACATACCAAGGCTTTCTGTGCCAGCCTGGAGGAAAAAGGGGCTTTAATTGCTTTTGTTTTTTAAACAGATGTATCAAAACAATGTAATTTTCCTTTCCTTTTTAGTACTAACTGTATTCCTTGTTCTCTCCCTCTCCCTTGCAGGCTTTGAAAGAGATGCTATATGCAGCTGTGGACCAGGCTCCTTCTATAGAAGGTAAGCAAATTGTAACCCAGAATCGTGTTTTTCTTGGCATTGGGTGCTGGTCACGTAGCCCTGCTACTTTTCTGTCCTCAGTCCTCCTAAATTGGTAAACTTAATACACTGATGGGCAAATGCCTGGCCTTTCGCAGCCTTCATGCTATTTTTGATTGTTAGAACTCTTTGTCCTCTGTCTTTGGGACAATAAATGTCTTTGTCTAGTTTGGGACTTCGACAGCTGGATTCCTCTTGCTTATAAGGGCATTCACTGGTGGAAGTACTTTCTTCATGGCTTGAGAATAGACTTTTGTTTTCCTGTGACAGCCAGCGATTCTGGGAGATAGCTGGGCTAGAGATACACTGGTTCCTGGTTTGTTACTGGTGATTTGGTCTGCAAGAGTCTCATCCTTTCATTCTGTGTCCTCCCTGAATGCTGTGCTGCCTCTCGTATGTGGACATGAATATATCTTCTTCTTTGCATGTGTTTATTGCCCACTGACTTCTCTAGATTATTTTATTAAGCTCTCTGCATTTTGAATAGTTTGCTGAATTAAGTGATGATCTGTGCACAATTGGAGCCCCTTACTTTCTGTATCTTTCTTTTTGAAGTACTGAAGAGTTCTTTGCCTCTGTGTTCCTTCACTCATTACTTTCTTGCCCTTCATGTGGATTTCCAACTGTTTTATAACCTCCTTACCTTTTTTATTTTCACTTTGAATGCAGTGCAGTGTTAATTTCACTAATCTCTGAATGTGGCTCTGGGCTGCTGGCATATTTATAGAGCAGAAAAAAACCTGCTGCTCCTGGTGTAGTCAGTTGTCTAACATCAGTAATGCTGGTCACTCTTCAGTTTGCTTGTTAACTACTTTCCTTGTGTTGATTAGAGTTGGGAAATGAGGTGTGACACAGTTAAAATAATGTGGAATATTTTTTTTTATTAAACTCTACCTGCTCTTTGATTGGAATTTTTAAACAAAAGCTGCAGTAGTTAATAGGCTAAGGGGGTGTTTGTGGGATGAAACAGTGTGCTCTTACCCTCTTCAGAGGTGCAGTCCCAGCTGGAAACGTCATGGAAGCAACGCTCAGACAGGTATGATCTTTAGTTTTAACCTGACACTTAAGTTGCTCAGTGAACTCAGCGTGATAATTTTAATAAATCAATCATACTTTTGTCTAAAGTGCAAATCCTTGAACTATCTTCTTAAAGGTTATGGTCCTGGGAATTCAAAATACATGTATTATCTTTGGAAAACTCACCAGCAGTACCTTGGCAAAAGATGAAAATCTCGCTTTATTATTTTGAGGGGCAGAATTGCTTAAAAGTCACCCACAAACCTTTCTCCCCAACAGCATAAAATCAGTCTTCTGTCTGAGAGAAACTGAAGTGTTCTCAGCCAAACTGACTATATTAACTTTTAAAGACAACTTACTAATTTTATTGAAAATCCAGTATTATTTTTATGCAAGACTGGAGCAATTACAAGACTTTGTTTTTTCCCCTCTCTCCTGTCCGTTGGTTTATTATTGACAATGTGAGCAAATGGTGTCTGTGCTAGTAAAGTTTTGCAGTCTGATGCTGGAATGTGACTTGCTTGGAATACCTAGGATTTCAAGGTGAGCTTGAGATGCTAGTTGTAAAGTATTATAATTCAGCATTTTGCTGGGGTTTTTTTGCTTGTGATATAGTAATGCTGTGTAAGGTGCTGCGATGTTTGTGTGTAAACATATATGACAAAGCAAGAGAAGGTGAAGAATAAAATGGTAGAATATCGTATTTGTGCACTTTTAAATGCTGTAAGAATTTTAACTTGTGCTTCTGCCTCTTTTGATGCTTTGAAAACCTCAGCAAAAGGAAAAGCAATGACTTAAGACAGTTTTCATCAGCAGAATAGTGTTCTGTTCCTTTTTGGGTGAGATTGGGTCTCTTCCTCTCTACTGTAGAGAGCAAACTAATCCAAACTGTTTTGAACCACTCATATTTAACTCTGTCAGCCTGACCTCCTCTTAAGTGGAGAGCAGTTGTACTAATTTCTTCACCTTTTGTGCTGGAAATGGATCAAGACCATTTGTCCATCCCTGTTGCTTTTGCATGCTTTTCCTTTAAGCCTTTCTGCCCTTGTTCATAGAAGCTTTAGGCCTGGTTTAGTGTGAGACTGTGCACAAACTGTGCCCAAAGCACAGCTCAAGGCAGAGGGAATGGAGCAAGTTCCTTGAACTTTGGGAGGGAATGTGGCAGCTATTGTCAGGGGCTGGCTGTTGGCCTGCATGGTTTCAGTTTAATATGGATTTTGCAATGGATACTTCTGTGTTATTTTAAGCTTAGCACAGAAGCTACAGGGCTGTGCTACTGAAACCCAGCTTCCCAGTATGAGCCTAATGTAATCTCATTTTAGACTGGTCTAACCAAAATCCATTTTCTAATTGATGTAGTTGATCACAGGCACGCTGCAGACCTGCATGGTTGGCTTTGATTTATTTTGCATTAATTGTAAAGCTAATCTTAATATATTGGACTATGAAGAAGAGGGAGTTTTGTAGAGCAAAGCTGAGGCTATTCCTGGTTCTTATTCTGCTCAACTGGATGTGTAATTTGGGACTGGTGAATGAATTTCTTAGATTTCTGCTGCAGGCTACTTACTATGTCAGTCAGTAAAATTTGTGTACATACAAATTTGTGTACATACAGAAATGCTTTGTATTGCTTAGAAGTATGCTGAAAGCATTTTGGAAACTCTTTAAAATGGCAACAAAAACGCTACCCAACCAAGGAATGATATAAGTAATAGGCAAGGCAGGGATAAGGTGAACCATCTATCATTAATAGCTTTCATTTGGTTTGTATTTAGGAATCTCCTGCTTGTGATTGGGTAAACAAAGCTGACTCCAGAATGGCTCTTAAGCTCTGCAAATGATGGTCCTTGTGCTACCTGAGTGGGCAAAGTACTGCTGCACTTGGCAGCACTAAAGAGGATCTTGGCTCTAAACTGTGCAATTTATTATGCAGTTATATGATGACCCTCCTCATTGAATCATACCTATGTCTATCTGCTTTTTCCTCCATCCAGCTCATAAACAGACTGATGTTAACTAAAACCTTATAGATGTGGATAAGCAAAACCTATCAAGGTTGTACGGTAGGAGGAGGTTGGTTGTAGCTGTCCCCTGACACTATTGCAAGGTGCTGTGGCTCCCTGTGTTTCACTGAGAGTTATTCCTGACTGTAGCAGGTCTTTTTTGGCAGTTCCTAGCTGTACACATAGATTTCTTTAATGTGTTCAAAGGTACATTTTCCCCCCATCTGTCAACTTTGTAATGACAGTTTTTATATGCCAGTGTTACTCCTCCAAATGCTCATCATCTTTTTACAAGGCATTCCCCTGATGAAACTTGCACCATCCTTCCACCTGAGCAACATCTGTACCAAATTAGTGTTTAGTCTGTTAATTCAATCCCATACACATCGCTGCAGAAAGTATCAAATGATGCTCGATTCCCAGACGTATAATGAGACTTGCTTGGATTTCTGGAGAGTTCTTTGAAGCGTGTTTGCTTTGTTAGCTGTTTGTTACGTGCCGTTTACTGTTACTGGAGCAATCAGGATGAATTGGTGCTGCTTCCACGATGTTATTCACGGCTCCTGAGTCCTCACGGCACGGCAGGAAGGGCCTGCATGCAAGTGTGCTGGGTCAGTGGGAGCAGGCACGCATTCCTTGACCCTGGGATACCTTTAGGAAGAATCTGTGACAATTTAGAGGTGAAAACCCAGCATGGTTCTGTTTCCCTCCGGGGCAGAATACGCAGTATTGCAAAAGCATGAAATGCTGACCTCACTGGCAGCATGTTGATTTTTTTTTTTTTTTTTTTTACATTACTTGTCCTCCCACTGCTTCCTGTCCCATTTGTCACCTAAGTAAAAGAGGTTACTGGACCACTCTTGCTCGGAGTCCTCCCGATTATTCCACTTGGTGAGCAGATGTGTCGGCATCTCCCCAAGCTCCTTACGGTGCAGCTCTTCTCAGCTGCAGCAGAGATGAAAGTGGGCTGTAAATTATTCATTCTGATTATCTGCTCAAATGGACAGCGTCCACTCTAAATATTGTTTCCTTGAATATTTGTCTTTCAGATATTGAAATTTAACCTCCTGTTAATACTCATGTAAACAAACGTCGTTGTTGTACTATCAGGTGGCACAAGAGCATTCTGTTGTATCCTCTTATTATAGGAGATTACTTATTCCACTTAACCCCAACCCCGAATTCCAGTGGCACCTTTTAAATGAGGATCACACTGGTTGTGTGGGGCTGGAATGGTGTAACAGTGTAGGAGGGGAGAGTATGGGTGCTTTAGGGCAGAGTTCAAACTGAGTTGTAGGAGGTGATGTTAAAATAACATTTGATTGGTAAGGGAAAAGCTTTAGTGGTAACAGATCCTCTGCTGGTATCTGTAACATTGTGTGGTTGCCTATTTACTCATGCTAGATTAGAAAAGCAAGAGGTGCAAGTCTGGGACATCCTGAGAGTGCCAGCACTGGCAGCATGTCCTGTGTGATCCTACCATTGTTTCTGCTTTCATTTGTAATGTGCTTGCCATGTTAGCTGGCAGCTACAAATCTTTAGTTTGAATTTATTTGTGTTACTGAATAAATAAAATAGTATTCTTTAGGGTGATAAATAATCTTGGTGAATAAGCAGGGTGTGGGAAATCACATTCTTTTTTTTTCCAGAGGAAGTTATGAGCCTGACAGTTTTTGTTATAGGCAGACATGCTTTGTAGGGTTGATCAAAGGCTTATGGTTTGTCTGTGTGTATGCACATGTCTTCTTTTTATTTCAAAATAAACATTTCTTTCCAATTGCACAACCTTACTGTGTAGGGGGTTGAGCTTTTGTTTACATGGGAATGCTTAAGGCTTAAAGGAGACTTCAACAGAACTGCTGCACATCAGGAGCAGCCACAAGCAGATTAATGCTTTGTCTTTATTTCACAATGTTGTTGTGATAAAGGACGTGGGAGTTGGTGTCCTACGCTCCAGATGCTGATTAGGCTGTAACTCAATCTGGAGCCCTCTGTATTTATAACTAGTTTGTAAACTCAAAAACTCAGTCAGAGACCAGATGCCAGGTATTGGATTAGCTGTAGAAAATAGGTTATTGGACTTGTGGAAAATGTTAGCTTCCAGACAGTGCAAGCAGTGGACAGGAGGAGATCTTGGCTGAGTACCAGCATTTAGAGAAGGAGATGTGTGCTTTCTCTTCCCCCAGGGCAATAAAATTTGCAAGGTAAAGAGTGCATATGGTTGGAGTAGGGTGCAGAGTCATGTGAGAGAACAGCTGGATGTTCACTAAAATATTTGGAGCACAGATGCCTGTGTGAAAATGTCGTGTACTGTGTGTTCATGTAAAAGTCAGTTTGCTGTCAAAAGCAGTTCAATGCTCACAGCAAGTCAGCACAGAGACCGACCATGGTGTGTGCTTTGTACTACCCTACACCACTTTCTGTGCCTTCAGGGCGGTGCAGACCCGCCTATGCTGTTGGTACAGTACCTTCCTCGAAGGGGTGGAACACTTAAGTGACTGAATTCTGCTTAACCAGCAATTAGCGTAACATGGATGTGCAATAAAGGTCAGGTTAGGTACAGAGCTGGAGTCATAGAAGAGAATCACAGAATGGTTTGGGTTGGAAGGGCCTTTTAAAGGTTCATCTAGTGCAGCACCTCTGCCATGGGCAGGGACACCTTCCACTAGGCCAGGTTGCTCAGAACCCCATTCAGCCTGGCCTTGGACACTTCCAGGGATGGGGCAGCCACAGCTCCTCTGGGCAGCCTGTGCCAGGGCCTGCCCACCCTCATTGTAAAAAAACTTCTTCCTTATATCTGATCTCAATCAGCCCTCTTTCAGTTTAAAGCCATTATGCCGTGTACTAACAGAACAGGCCCTGCTAAACAGTCATCTACTACTGATGAGTAGTGATTGATTGATAGTGACTTGTTGACCGTGGAGACAACTGGCCAATACAAGTTTTGATGAAATTGCTGTCCCATAGACCACAGGTTCTCAGGTTGTGGTCTAAGAGTATGCTCAGGGACTGTTGTGCTCAGGGTCCTGGCCTGCCTGTGGGTGCTGGTTCCTGTGGGCTGCACTTTCATTTGGATTTCTTTGTGGCTGTGAACCCTCTCAGTTCTTGGAAACCACTTGCTCCAGAAGGTCAGTGGGAGAATACTCCTGGAGCCAACAGGAGCTTCTCTGGTGCTCTTGGGGCTGGTGTGGGGCCATGTAGGGTAACCAAGAAGGTTGTGGGGGCAGGTGATTTAGCAGGTTGATTGGGTAGATTGGTGTTTGTTTCTGAAGGAAGCTTGTGATTGCAGTCAGTGGAAACACTGAACTTCCTCACCCTTTCCATTTGCCCCGTGGCCAACTCGTGGCTGACACGCCACTTCATCTGTGTGCACGTGCTGGGAAGGTCCTGTGGCTGCTGAGCAAGCCTTTTGCCTTTTCCTCTGTCTTCTGGGGCATTCTGAGTACCTTCCTGTGCAGCTCAAATTGCTTTGGGGCATTTACATTGTGTGAAGAACTCGAGTCCTAAGGGTACCAAAGAGTACAGGCTCAAGGCTTAGGAACTGGCAGTTAATGGAATCATGGAATCTCCTGAGTTGGAAAGGACCCACAAGGATCATTGAATCCAGCTCCTGGCCCTGCACAGGACACACCAAGAATCCCATCACATGCCTGAGACCACTGTCCAAATGCTGCTTGTACTCTGGCAGCTTTGGGGCTGGGACCCCTTCCCTGGGGAGCCTGTTCCAGTGCCCAGCCACCTTCTGGGGGGAAAAACCTTTTCCTAATATCCAGCCTAACCTCCCCTGGCACAGCTTGGGCCATTCCCTTGGGTTCTATTGCTGGTCACCAGAGAGCAGAGATCAGTGCCCCTCTGATTCCCCTCATGAGCAAGCTGCAGACTGTGGTGAGTCTCCTCTTCTCCAGGCTGAATAAACCAAGTGACCTCAGCCACTCATATGGCTTCTCATCTAGACTCCTCCACCACTGCTTTGTAATTTTGTCCTTTTTTCTTTCCTTAAGCATTCTGTGCAGGGTAACAGCAACATCAGGAATGCTCATCTGTGCCTTTCCGTTTTCTTTTTCTTTCCCTTCCTGCATTTGCTTTCCCATACATTAAAATGCCAGTCTGTTACCTTTCCAGCAGTTAGAGGAATTAACAGTGCTTGTAATTTAACTGGAGCGTGCCAGGTCCTGTGTTAATGGTCAGAACTTAAGGCCTGGCAAGCAGAAGATTGGCAAAGCTGGAAGATTGACAGCCAGCTGTGCCTTCATGGCAGCACTCCTGAGACAGCAGTGAGACATCAAACAGCACAGTGGCTGTAGACATGAAGAGAACTGCACATGTATATACAAGAGGCCAGTATTTATTGCTTTGTTTCAAAAAAACCCCCTGCACTAGACGTCTCAACAGCAAGATTTAGTGTGTGTGCCAGAGGCAGCCTCTGGCTTTCTAGTCATTCCTTTGGCGCTGTGTTTGATATAGGTGATTTGAATTATTAGACAATTAAGGGTTTTGGATGAGACTGTAGCTACTTGGTGAATAATGCAATATGAATTAAGTTTGATTGGTTTCTCTCTTTAAAAATGCATGCTGTGGGCAAGGGAACAAGCAGAGTGTCTCTGGAAGGGAATCTCATTCTTCTGCTTCATAGCTGCTTGTAAGATGCCTTAGAAAAATGGCCAAGCTGCCAATGCCCAAGGAGTGGTGACTTCTCTGTGTGTTGTGGTGGGGGACCAAGGGCTGTCCCTTCTCCTGGAGCGGTCCTTTAAGTCCTGTCCCCTTAATGTGCTGTGAGGCCACACCTCACAGTGCCTATTGCAGTAATGGTCTCTCAACATGCCAAGGTCCAGCTCTTTGCTTGAGTAATTTTATAATTAGCAACGCTGTGTCTTTTTCCTGATTCCAGATGTAAAAATGAAAGCTGGTTGCATATTTCACCCCTGTTGATTTTTTTTTTACAGTATATCTATAGCCTTGCAGCTTGACCCCCTTTTAGTGAAAGTAGATAATGAATTAATTTTAAAATGTAATTGTGCTTTTTGTAGATACATATTTAACTTTAGTTACAGCATAAAACTGCAAAATTAGTGTCTTAGTTTTACAGAGCCACAGGATTGAGTTTGAAAGTATATATTCTTCCATTTATTGTATGGCCATGTTGTAGTCAATATATTTTAGATGGTTTTATGCTGCTTTTGTTTAGTGTGGTAACCTTTTTCCTCTGAATTAGTACAGCCTGAATGTAAAAGTCTGATTCTATGGTTCGGTTCCTCTGTGAACTGAGAAGGGGAAAACCATGGAGTGATATAAAGGGTATTTTACTAATGACAGGAGTACCTAAATCTCCTTGGTTGTAAGGCAATAGCACTGTGAGTCAGAGTTGTGTATGTTCCACTAAAAATCACAAAGAAAACTGCATGAAAACGCACAAACTTACTTTCCAAAGTAGTTTTTGCTCTGTTCAGGATGGTGACTGGTATCACAATGGGCACAGATGCCACGGGGATGGTGCAGAGCTGGTTTGTAGGCACTCACTCTTCTTGCACTGTGTACTCAGCAGCTCAACTTCCCCTCTGCAAGGGGGAAGCCTTGTTTATCTCCTAGGAGATGGAAAACCAATTTCTCCTTCTTGATGAGAAGCTGTCAGGCTATTTGACTTAACAAGAGAGGCAATGCACTGATCGGGAAGAGGGGAATTGCATGCCATGACATACCAATATAAATGCAATTTATTTTGCATGGACTATTTAGCCCCAGGCACACATTTTAGGGGGGTGTGAGAATTTCTTGCATGCTGGAATATGAGCTCTAAATAGAAAAAGGCAAATTTGGCATCCAGATTGTGTTTATAACCTTGGGTTTATTTTTACTGTAATTGCTTTGCATGTTTTTGTAAATGCCCCTAATGTCTTAGTGGGGCAAAGTGCAGAGAGGCTGAGGAGATCAGCTCGGCTGAGCTGTTAACTCAGGATCTATCTTGTTCCATAGTTGCAGACTTGTTCTGACATGTGGCCCAGGCTGATATTCTGGAATTGCCTTGCTGGGATCCCATCCCCACACAGCTTTGCCGAGAGGGAGAGTTCAGTGCCAGGCCTGTAATTGGTCAGCTATAGGGGGAAAAATGGGCATCGTTGGTCTAAACCCCATGTTTTATTTTCATCCTCTGCTGTTGTAGCTTATTGATGGTTTATATGAGTTTGTTATTGATTTCTGAATGTTTTTAATGGTGTGTGTCAGGGCACTAGCAGCATTTACTGTGTTGTTGCTAACAGTGAACCCAGGTGTGCTTTTTAAAGGCAGGTCTCTTCTGGGCACAGCTGTAGGAGTGAGTCACAGGCAAGGCAGTAAAATGAGGTAATAATGAGCAGAATTGGCTGATGGACCTATAAGGACAATTCTATAAATAGCTCAGTGGAATTTGGCTTGCACTTCACTGTTTTGGTGTGACTTTGTCTTCCCTAATCAGAAGTAACAGTTAGAAAGCAAGGAGATAAATAATCTGTAAACCTGATATAGCATTCCGTGCATTTCATGGTCTTTTATATATGCCAAATGGTCCTTGAACTCTATAGCAGTCCAAGGCAAAAGTTCAATTTCTCCCCTGCCCAACCACAGGAGAACACACTTGTCCATTTAGAAGTCTGGGTCAAGCTTGGTTCTGCTCAGACCTTGGTGAACACTGGTGTAGGAAAACACCTCTTGGAAGTTTCATGTGCTTGTGAAGCCTTTAAGAGATTGCAGCTGAGAGAAGAAAGGTTCCCAGAGAGGGTGAAGGAAAGGGAAAAATACCTTTTGCTCATCTGATGAAACTGGCATAAATCATTGCTCACAGGATAATTGTGTACACAGAGGCTGCACTTGTGGGTTTGGGATGCTGCAGGTGATGCTCTTGACACACAACATTAATTTATGGTGTGGGTTTAATTAACAGGACATCAATAAAACTTGTTTATTAAAACTTCATGTTTCAGAGGGTAAGTCAGTAAAATATGGATTGTGAGTGAAATGGTGATCAGTTGAAGGCAGAGAGGATAGAAGAGACAGGATGCTGAGCTTGTGGGGTTCACCACGCCTGATCAGCCCCATCTGCTGCACTGATCCTGCTGTAAGGTGACTGCTGGTTCTGCTCAGCACTTGAGATCCTGCAAAAGTACCCCATGTATCAGGTGTGAGCTTTAGCAGTATATCAGCAACGGGGAGCCTGCCACAGCTTTATTACTGTTCCCTTCAGCAGATGTCCTTTCTGTGGCGAGGCCTTGGAAAGGGAAGGCTCAGGAAGGACAGCGAAGGGGGAAGTGGAGGATTCATTTGTGTGCAGCCAACCTGCCAGAGCTGGTCAGGGCTTGGCCCTGGCGCTGCTCCTGGTGCCTGGCTCCCATTTCCATGTACATGTGGACACTGTTCTTCCCCAGCTGGTGCTTTGGCTCTGCTGTTAGCTGCACCCATGTCTTCTTAGAGGGGAAGATTAGTTTGCTGTCAGTGCTTTACAGGACTTTGAGCTAAAGGCTCCAAAAGTACTGACAAAAGAGCTTTCAAATCTTTCCCTTCTGTTTTAGACATCCAAATGCAGCTCGGCTGCAATTGATCTGTCCCAATTTCCCTTTCAGTTTCTTCTGCTGTCAGAATCCTCCAGATTCAATTCCAGCTTTTGTTCCCAGCAGATGGAGCAGGGTTGATGTGGCTGGATGCTAATGCAGTGTTCTCTGTGGAGCAGATGTGCACCCGCTCGCTCTCCGGTGAGGAAGAACCCAGCCTTGGAAGGTGCCTGATCCGGGCTTGGACTTGCCTAAGCACAAATCCAAGTAATGAATTAGTCATCAGGCAGGGAATTCATTTCCCCGGGGCCATGGAGAGGGAGGCTGGTACAGCCCAGCTGTCAGTCAGCAATTGCTGATGTAGGAACTCTGGCCAGCTGAGGAGGTTCCCCTCACTCTTGCTGTTATATTAAGGCTTGGATGCCAACTGCTTTAGTTTGGTATTTCAGTGGTAACATGAGTCCTTTCAAAGCTTGTGCTTAAAGGCTTTGGTCTCTTTACCTAACCTACATAAATATGTTAACTGGCTGTTTTGAATCTGAAGGCCACAGACCTTAATTGGAGAAAATCTGCAGTCTTGTGAGGCAATTTTATTGAATCCTTTTTGCACGGTCAGCAGGGTATGCCAGAGGATTTCACCATCTCCCACCATTTGGGGAGTGATTTCATGGTTATTGAGGTATATGGGTCATGGTGTGGTGAGTTGTGGAAGAGATGTTTCTGTTCCATCACCTTCTTATGACCTTGGCTGCAATTCTCATTTTGTTTTGGTTTTTTTTCCCCCTCTCTTGTTAGTGTTCAACTGTAGCATGTGGCTCTGGTGGCTGGCCTCGTGTGATAATTATTTTCTGATATGTTTGGAAGCTTTATCTGTCGAGTAAGGAAGAGAAATTACAGCATTGTCTGCACTTTTGTGCATAATTAGTTCAACGTCTGTTTGAGATTTTTCACTTCTGTGTACTGTTTTACTCTTTCAGAGCAGATGAAAAAGGCTTGTATTGTTATTCTTTTCCTGACTTATGAAATTCCCCAGAATAACTTCCACCTATGCTGATCATTTGCAGACCTGCTGTTGTGGCTCTTAGCCAAACTTTCAATTTTTCTGTTACCTTTGCTGGGCAAATACCATGTGCATTAGCAGATAAACACATGATTCTCTGCTGTAGTAAGGAGAAGTGGCACAAGAACTTCAGGATTACGGTTGATATTGTGGACTTCCAAATTATTGTTTTTACATGCTGACTAACAATGCCAAAGCCTTCCAAATTCTAGCTTCTCTTTTGCCTTAACTTTCTGGTACCCAAAGGGCTTGGTTTTCATTAACTCCTATCCTGAATTGTTCTGGAAGTACAAAATTAAAATACTGCAGGGGGATTTATTCTGTGCAGTGCAAGATGTGGTTTAGATGAAACTTTATTCTTGCACTCTATTCTCTGGATATTCTGCTGTTACTTCAGCAAGATTGTGTTGACGTTTGAAAACAACCTTGTTGTCCAAGTGTGTTCTAGAGAATGGAAGTGTTTAGCTTTTTGGTGCTGTAATGTTGCTGTATCATCCCTTTATACCAACTACAGGACATACACTTACAACAATCTAAATTTGAAAAAAGGAGGGAGAAAGAATTTCAGACATAGTGTTAAATACCACAACTTCCTTAAGTTCTCTTGAAAATGCCCATCAGACCTTGCAGTCCTCACATGGTTCTGTTGTGAGATTTTTAAACAGAGGAAGTAAAGCCCAAACCTCTCAAAATAGTATCTAATGCCAGTACAAGTTTTCATGTTTTAGGAGTAGCTTGTAACCATAACCCAAAGAGGTGGTATTATTTAAATTAATTGGGGTTTTTGGATGAAAGTATTTAGCTCTAATGGAAGGGAGAAAACTGCTGCTGTGAGGTTTTTTTCCCCATCTTTGTGCTTACTTTTTTCCAGCCCTTTGGCTGGGCAATGCGCTTTGGACTGCTTGAGAACGGGGTGTTTTGTCATTCTGTGGTTTTCAATTTTAAGTTTCTTTACAGAAATTACCCAAAATAAGGAAGTGCTTCATGCGCAATGCTTAGTTGCTTGAGTGTTGTGTGTGGTCAGAGTTGACAACAACTACTCTATTTAAAGTGTTGGATACAGATTTGGTCTGGGTCATCATTCTGTGTTTAATCTTGCATTGATGATATTTTATAATACGAAGCCCCATTTCTGGTCTTTTTGTTAGCCCTCAGATAGGAAGTGAGTGCAGCTCCTTTCACTTGGATCACGCAGCACTAATTGTTTCTGTTTTGCGTAGTAACGTTGCCGTGGTCTTCATTTGGAAGTTGATTTATCTAGACTCTGTTTCCCGTGTTGGAGGGTGACAAGAGGTTATTTGAGCTGAAAACAAAGGTTCAAGTGTCTATTTGAAATCTCAACAAAGCAGGGAGTGTGCCATCCCAGAGCCAGCTCATTGTGTTTTATTCGGTGCTGCTCTTGTACACGCTTGGGGGAATTATTAGTTGATGGGGAGGAGAGTTCCCAGTTGGATTGCAAAGCCCGGGGCTGTTTCTAGGAAGAGGCAGGAGAGACCTCAAATTTGTCTTCTGGGCTTTCCTTCCGTGCGTGGGAGAGAAGTGATCTGCTCAGATCCTAATCAAAAGCAGCCTATTTAATAAGCGTGCTGTTCATCTATTTATTTATTTACAAATACTCTGGCTGTGTAATCAGGAGGTGCTGCTCGGTGCTCCCTCCCAGGCTGGGGAGGCTGACTGAGGCTGTGACAGCTCCGTGCATCCCTGTGCTTCAAACAAGCAGTGTTGCAGCTGATCAGAGCGGGGGGATCGTGCTGCTGCTGGGGAATTGAACTGTGAGCAGGGCATCAGTGGCAGCTCTGAAGCAGGCCTACCTGAATCCAGAGGCTTTGTTGGCAACAGGATAATGGGGAATCATTTTTCTCGGTTTTGGTTTTTTTTTAAACAGAGGTGTTGTTCTTTCTCTTGGAATATTTACTCTCATGTTCCAAAGCCCAGGGAACTGGGTTCCTTCTGCTGGAAAGCTGAATTGCGCACAGTTCCATGCACAGTGCAAAGTTTATCTTCAGCAAGCTGTGAGAAGTGCAGGGAATCCTCTGTGGACATGGGTTTTCAGAACACTTCTTATAAAGAAAAGAGGGATTTTGGTTTGTGCATACATATGAATAGTCTGAATGTAAAACCTGCATGAAGACTGTTATCTTTGTCTTATTAAGCAGCATTTTTATCCCAGAAGTGGAGAAGTAGAGGAAACTAGCAACATATCAGGGATTCCAGTTGCCTTTTGTGCTTTAGGTAAGCAGTCAGATTGTGTCTTTTCTCCCCAAACATTCCTGCTTTTTTAATTTACCTGATATTCTCACCCACATTGCATTTATTTAGGTAGCTCTATTTCAAAGGCAGTCTTTTAACTTTCTCTTTAATACTGCTTTTTATTCATCCAAAGTGCACCTGTATGCATAGTAAGTATTTGATATCAGCCAATATAACCTTCTTAATGTAAAAAAGCTTTTAGAACAACTAATTTTTTTTCACATGTTCTGTACTTAAGCATTTAAAATTATTTTCAAAAACCTAATTTTCCCAGGTTGAATTGAAGTTCATGCAAGTCTTGAAGTTTCTGTAGGCTGTTAAATCATAAAATAAAGACATGAATAGCACAAACTTTGATTCAGTGGTTTTGCAATTCAGTCTGTGGAAATGCTGCTATCCCTGTCCAGAAAGAGCCAGTGGAAGAACTAAACCAGTTACTATTAGCTTTGGTCTCCTTTTTGTGCACAGTGAGGTTCTTGTCTCTTCTCTTTCATTGTTGTTTTATTTCAAGTTAGAAAACCAGTAAAAAGTCAGGCTTCCCTGTTAAATCAAGAGTAGAAACATGTCAATGTGTCTACTACAATCTGTTTCCAGTTACTGCTCCTGTCAAATTGGTTACATTCACAAAGTACAAGTAGCATTTGTGATATCAGATCATTTTTAAAGGCAGATTTTGTGTAATAGCTTTTCCTTGTCGTTTTATTTTTATTATAGCTTTCTCCTTTCTGCACAGAGAGGAGTTTTATATCTGGAACAGGATTTGGTGTCTGATTCTTTGACAAGCTGATTTTGAGTCTGGCTGTGTCTTATTTTTATAGATTACAGTATTTCTCTTCTACTTTTCATGAAGCTAATTTAGTGTCTGGTAACTGAAGACACTTGTATATTCTGTAAAAGTTCAGTGCAAGCATTTGAACTTGGATTATGTGCAGCTCCTGGGGAGTGGAGGAGGAAGAGGAAGGAGCAGAAAACTGTGGTGTGCTTTCTGGGCAAGGACTGAATTCCTGCAGAAGGGATGGTGCTTGGCAAGGGGGAAACCCAAGACTGATGGCCCTGAGCTGCTTCACTCCTTGTGTTCCTTAAATCTTGTAAAACTGTTGGAACTTGACTCCCTTTCTTACAGAGCAAAATAAGATAATGTGAGTAAGCTCACAGCCTTTCCTGCTCTCCACTGCATTGCTGACATATGACATTTTTGCCTGAATGTTGATAAAATGGGCCTACCAGACTAACTTAAAGGTATCTGGGTTTGCTAATCTCCTGAAAAAACCTCTCAGATCTGGGAGTAGCATCTGTCCTGCCTTGCCTCTGAAGGTAAATTAGGTAGGTTGGTGGGTGGGTGTTTTGTACATGTTTTTTGTGGAATTTTATGCAGCGTTGAAAGTCTGGCTATTAGTCTAGTATAGAACAAAGCAGGCCTTGGCCTTTGCCTCATTAGGCAGTCATTCTCCTTAGCCCATTGCCTGGAAGTGAAAATTAGAAACGGTACGTGTGTATTCTCTTGGAAACCATGAGCAGTGTAGATCAAGGCTGTAGGAAATGGATTGTGATTTTTGTCATGACTGAGAATGGCAAAGAGGTTTGCTGGTGGGTTCTAAGCAGCTTGGAGCTTCTTCTTTAATTCTTTTTTCCTCACTACCATCTTGTGTGGCACTTGTTCAGTTAAGCTCCTGGTATTTTGTGTTTACCTTGAGCTTCGCTCTCCCAAGCTTTCCCCTTTTGGTTTTTTTTTCCCCCTTGAAATTATCCTTTCAGTGTAGCAATTGGACTACTTTTTTTTTTTGTGAGCTGGTCATTAGAATAGAATTCCTGTTCCAGCTGTAAAGAGGATCTCTCAATAATGGCCAGATTGCACCTCATCCCATGATCCACTGCTGTGGCTGGTTCTGGTGTCAAAATTTACTTATACTCAGCTTCATTTTAGTTCTCTCTGGCAGTTGCTGCTGGCAGAGAGTGAGGATCTGATAATCTGGTGATCAGAGATAGTTGCTTCATGCTCTGTATTGCCTCTTGCCAGTGGCTGAGACCTCTAGGTTTTCTATCTCCTGCTCTGCCACGGGTCTGAAGGAATTTCAGACATTTCACTCTGTATTAGCATGTTAATTTTTTATATTTAACCTGTTTAAGGTTCCACTTTACATCTTTCAAGCATTTACTATTGGGGGAGAGGTGATGTTTGAGTTGGACCCTGTATTTAGCTTTAATTAGCAGCGTGACATTAAGAACTTTATCTGAGTAGAAGCTTGAGGATTTAAAATCTTTCTGGCTTTTATCTATTCTTAAGGTTTGTGTATGAAAGTGTGTTGAAGCGTTCCCTGGTGATGCTGGCACTTCATTTGAATATCTTGGAAGTGTGATTTCTTATAATGAATGAATTTATCCTGTGGAAGAGACTTTAATCTAGAATTTTTTTTTTCATTACTTCCTCATACCTAGTTGGAAATTCATGAAACCTGGTAGAGTTTCCAGGACCCTTAAGGATGTGCAGTGTTAAAAGGATTCATTAACTGTTCTAATTATGTGACTTCTAAGGCATCACTGTGTGCTCCAGGGCAAGTAAGTATAATGACAAATACACAATACGTGGCCTAAATCACAGAATCATTAAGGTTGGAAACGACTTCTACGGTCATAAAGTGCTGTGTTTGCCACTAAACAGTGTTCCCAGGTGCCACATCCACATGTTTTTTTGAACACTTCCAGTGATGGTGATTCCACCACTTCCCTGGGCAACCTGTTCCAGTGCCTGACCACCCTTTCAGTGAAGAAATTTTTCCTAATAACCAACCTAAACATCCCCTGAAACAACCTGAGGCCATGTTCTCCCATCCTGTCACTTCCTACCTAGAAGAAGAGAAGAGAAATGAAGGCTTCTCCTTAAATTTGGACAGATGGTGTGACTGTTAAAAATATTAAACAAAAAGCAAAAAGAAACAAAATGCAGTGATAGGTCAGGTGGTTATACATGGGGCAGTGTACATGAGTCTTTTTATTTGGCAGAAGGGTTAAAAGGTTTGGCACAGAACTTTCTCCCAAGGGTTAATGGAGGATTTGGTTTGTTGGTGTTCTGTTGTTAAACTCAATAGAGACAGTTTTGAAGAAACATTTTTAACAGCTACAAAGGCAAATTTTTTTTCTCTGTGAAGCAAACAGATCTATATTTTCCTGTGATTGATGTAAGCTGATATGGATGGCATTTGAAATTCAAACTGCTGGCAGCTTCTGACATCTCTCTCGCAGGTGGCTTCTCTGAGGTGGACATGTAGATAAGGCTGCTGTGTAGGCCTTTTGCAACATTTAATGTGAGAAGGGTGAGCTAAGATGAGTTAATTTTATTAATGCAGGTAAGTTGAAGCAATGATAAAAGGAGAGAGTAATTTGTTAAAGTGTATTTTAAAGAGCAGCCAACCTGAGTCTTTCCATTTTAACCTCAGTTTCCATTCAGAAGCAGTGAAATGTCTTCAGCTGAAAGCAAGAATAACAGAATCTTAATTTCTTCCCAGTAGAAGAGGAGCTTTTAATCTAATGAAAGCCATAATGTCAGGAGTAGAGAAACCAAGCTCTTGGGAGAAGTTGTATCTGATAGTTTGTCTTGATGGTCATCCTGCAAGAGTTTGGCTGCTCATGGATTTCCACAGAGCAGTGGAGTGAACTTTTGTTAGACTTGGGTGGTGAGTGGCTTCACCTGTGCTTTGTCAGGGAGTGCTGAAAGAAAAGCACTCTGGCACCATGGAGTTTGTTTATTTGCCCAAATGGAGTTTCAGCATCTGTTATAAGTTAGTTGTAGTATCAAGCATGTCTTTTGAAGATGCTTATTGGAAGCTTTCCTTTTGGTGCTGAGTGAGGAGGGAGAAGTTATCTTGTTGATTCAGCTGTAAACGGAAAATAAACCTAGAATTGAACCTAACAATAATTTTCTGCTACCATGTCTGAAAGTGATTGATTGGAGTCTCAAATGCTCTACAGGGAGGAACAGAGCTGGTCCCATTCGAATTAGCATGAGCTTTCCAAGCAAATGAGATCTGAGGACTAAACACTGCACCACCACCACTAGTGGGTTATATTTCTGTTGCTTCTTTTCCCCTTGCCACCATGGAATAGGGAAGTCCCCAGTGGCATTTCTCACAAAGGCAGAGTTCTCAGGAAAAACGCCGCTGTTGGAGCTGCCGGATCCTGGAGGGAGCCATGTGTTGGGTGGTTCAGGAACCACGGGGTACTGAACAATACAGAGGTATGTGGGAGACAGCACACACTCTCCAGCTGGAGGCAAGGATTGACTTTCTTGCATTTCCCTTAGAGAAACAATCAGGCTTGTTAAGATGATTAATTAATGCAGTTTTCAGCCATTAATCTTTCCGAAGACCAATACATGTAGAATGCAGTAAAATCCATTAACATGCTGTGACCCTGTGCTAATTGTTAAACTCCTGCTCTGTGAGCAGCTTAGTGCTGAGGTAGATGCACAGAGATGACAGTGGGGTAAGAGTGGCTCCCTCACAAATGAAAATATTTAATTATTGATAAAACACATAATAATGTTGGCTCTCTTGCTTTTTAGTTGTTGACTGACTTAAGTAGAGTATGTCATTAATGCTATTAAAGTTATTAAATCAGAGGCAGGAAGACATGATACAGAAAGGAAGAATATCAGTGCATTATCATGTATAACCTTGGCCCCTTGTCAGGTGGATCCATAAGACAACTCCTTTAAAACTTGTTTATTTGAACTATTTATTATACAGTTCACTGGGTTTCAGAAATGAAGATGAGGGGAAAATGAGCACAGTCAAGGTTGCAGATGAGCCATGGGTTTCATGTGACTGCGATTTGAGTGACTCCAGTACAATGGAAATGAGTGCCTGGCTGGACTTGCTGATTCAAGGCAGTCTTTCAAAACCTAGGCAAAATGTTGGTGAGAGCTACAGGCAAAGAAATTTTGCAGAACCTCTTTCTCCCACTGTTTGACTTGAAATAAAAATGTGACCTGCCTAAAAAGATAGACAGCACTTGAACTTCGTGAAGAATAATATGGAAGGTTAAGATGGTTGCAGTGACTAAAACATTGATGGAAGGCAATGCTGATCTCCAGAATGATGGATAAGATCCCATGCAGCTCTGTTTAGAGAAGTATGTGATTATTTTCATGTTCCCAGTTGTATCAAAAGTGATTGTTTACATCTTGTAAATTGATGTTTTCTTGTTTAAATCTGTATGGGATTCTTTATACTCTTCAGTTGATTGTAGAAACTAATCAGGAGAGAAAGACTTATGGCTACATTTACTTGCAGTCTCAGTATGTTTTCATTTGAGTCAGGCAAGAGAAAGACATTGACCTGCTCTTATAAGAAATCTCTGTGAATTCATGGTTCAGGTAAAAAACATCAACAAACAAACCAAACAAAAAACAAACCCACCAAACCCAAAACCTTATAGTTATAAAACCCCCAGTTATAACATGTCTGATTTAGACAAAGGATACGATTTGTATATTAACTTTTGAAAATACTAAGTGAAGGCTTTCTGTTTTATAGCAGATGCTATTTGGGATGTGCGGTAGAATTCTTGTTAGAGTAATGGCAAAGCTCTGAGTTACTTCAAGAACCCAGTAAATTGCTCCTTGAAAAGTACTGCTGTCAGTACTGTAAATGTTGCTGGACACCCATGAGGACAGAGATGTGCTCTTGCCATGGCAGGATACCCAACACTGTGATACTATACTCTGTTTGAAACTCTCTGATGTTCCTTGGATGCTTTTGGTCTCTGTAACTTTCAGGAAACTTTTTTAAACTTCTTTGTACAGCTCCAGCTTCAATGGATATTGAATATCATTTGTCCAATGCAAGCCGTGTTTTATCTGTTTTGGCAGCTTTCAGATAGTAGCATTCAAAGAAAAAATGCTTCCCTCAGTCCTGCAGTTTTTTCCTTTACCATCTTCAAACAAGTTAATTTTGTGATGTTCATCCATTTGCTCAAGTTTCTTATCTCTGCAATCCAGGCTTGAGGATTCACTTGCAGACCTAGTATTTTGGGAGGTGGAAGGGAGAGGTTTGAGGGTTGGAAGTAGTGTTATCTGAATTATTAGTGATTTTCACATTACTACCATTAATCTTTGTTCACACCATAAAACTGCTTAAAACTATATTCATTTTAACAGACTGAATTATGGAAATGGGGTTTTTGTGCTGTCACAAATGCTGGCATCGCTGTGCCACTTCAGTCTAGTTGGAAGGGAGGGTTCTTGGGATGGTGATGTAGGCTCTAAGGAGGTCTAATGATTCAGTTCTGTGGACCTTTGCAACTGTGACTCGAGTTATTCAGTCCCAGCTTCACCCTGTGCTGGTGTTTCTCAACTCCTAGTATGTGTGCTCACAGTAAAGAATACCCCCAGGAGAATAAATTCCTGCTGGGGCCCCCCAGAACGTGCTACTCAGTTGTAGGAGGGTACTGCATGGTCATTATATATATTTAATACTGTAAATATAGCTAATTCCAGTGTTCTCTTTCCTCAAATCACTGGTTTCCCTTGGGTTTTAGGCAGGCTGAGTATGAGCTGGGGGTCTGGTGAGGAAAGCAAGCTGCCCTCTCCAGAGTTCCACCTGCTTCATATTGGTGAGTGTGGGCCAGCAAATGAAGAGTTTTCTGACTTCTGACCACTCTTGCAGCCAAAGTGAGTTCTTTGGAGCTCATGGTACCGCAGAGAAGAGGATGTTTGGTCTTTTAACATAAGGTGTTTTCAGATCTACATGAAACAATTGAGGTTTCTATTAGTGTTGTGGGCAGTTTTTGGCAAAAGCCCTCCAAAATACTTGGCTGGTGCTAAGCTTCTGTTGTGCATTTGCAAACAACTTGAACTCATTGCTTATCATGTAACTTGAGAGGAACAAGTGAAGTGGAGTAGATGGCAGCCTGAAAGCTTTTGTCTGAAGTGAAAAAAATTATTTGGCTTCTGCAGAAGTGTTATTTGAGGAATGCATAGACTCTTTCCCAGCCCAGAAAAACGTGGGATTTTTGTCTCCACTCTGCACAATTGCAGCTGAAGGGACTTTGTTCATACTTTGAAAATATGACTTGTATTAGAGCAGAACATAGAAATTTCTGTAGGTTTCTGAAAGTTTGGGCCATGTGAGAATTCTCCATGATAAAACAGTAAAAATGTTAATTTTCCACTAGCATTTGAATCATGTTTCACTGAAAAATGAGTTTAAAATAACCAAAAACCTGCTCAAAGAGGAATATTTGGTCATAGGTCTGGTGCAGGCAGGCCCACAGGCTTTTTGTAGCCCAAGGGTTTGGGACTGATTATTTAGTGTAGTTTCAAACACAAGGAATTTTAAATCTAAATTTGATTCCTACATAGAAATTAGACTTCTTTAGAAGCTGGAATGTATTCTTATGACAACTTTCATCTTATTTTAGATGAACATCTCCTAAGGTCACTCCTCTTTCTGTTTTGAAGCTTATACTGCCACAACATCATAATTAAATGGGATGCTTTTTCTAACTTTAACATGTATTGTTTGATGGGCTTTTTTGAGACATCAGTAACTGGAATACCTTAAATTAGAATGGTATGAGAAAAACAAGTTGCTATTCACTGAAAAGTAGAAGGAATGGAACCAATATTTATTGTGGGTTTTATAGCTGGTGATTTGTTTCAGGTCTGTGTCTGTGAGCAATCAGCTGCATCTATCTGTAGTCAAGTTAAGGAAAGCTGCTGACATGATCTCCAGTTAATCACTGTGCTCATTTGAGACTGGATAGCTGCTGAAATAATGAGAACACATCCTCTTTGTTATAACATTTGCAGTGTGCATCCACTATTGGAACAACATCCTAAAATCTCATAACCCTTTTTAAATGAAACCTCTCTACTTGATGGATCACTTGGATTGGATGGATAATGCAAGATAGCTTGAAATGTGTTTGAAATTTGGCATTATTTGAAAATTGGTCTTTTCTAGCCTACAGTGTCTGAACAGTTCTGATGCTTGACGTATCTTCTGTGGTGATCAGAAGAGCACCTTCTTCAGTGACTTCTAGAAATCCAAGAAACAGTTGTGCCAAATCCTGTTAAAAGTACAAGGAGTGTCTTTGCCACAGCTGTCCTGCTTGGAGCTTTAATTGCTACTGTAGGTAGGAGACACTGATAGTAGCTGGAGTGAAAGGAAGGGAAGAGGGGACAACCTGTGCTGTGGTCTGAAAATCTACCCCAAGTCTAGACTTTTTTCCCATTTTTGAGGTTCTTTGATAGCAGACCCCCTGTACCCGAAAAGGAATAGTCACAAGAATTTCTCCAGTCTCTTGGCACTCCTCGGTTCAGACTTTGAAAAAAGCTTTGTATTCTTTTGCACTGCACATTTCTCAGGTGCTAAGAGGTCAGGAGCTGAAATCTGTTTTGGAGCCTTGGTGTCTTATTTTAGTATACTGGTTTGGTCACCACCCCTGCTATCTGATAGCCTTAATCCATCACAGAAACCTACCTGCCTCTTGTCTTCCAGCTATGCTGGCTTGTCATGAGTGATTATTTCTACTTGCCTCTGCCTTTGGATGTGGTGGCTTGTGCTGCCTTTCCTGAACTCGAGTCACCCTGGGTATTTTATTAGCATAAACTACTAACTGGTTTGGATGATGATGTTGAATGGTGTGATGTAGTTGTGCTTCAGCTGTCGCTCTCTCAGTATCTTGGGGATAAACCCCATCTCATTTAGACCCTTGGACAGCTGATCGTTCAGTATCCACATACTGCCTTATCTTCAGATGTGCCTGCCTGCATGTTACAGTACCTCTGACTTACTAATTGCTGCATTGATTGATTTCTAACAGCACAGATAGCTGAAGCAGTTTAATTAGCAAGGAAATGGGTTGTTGAATTTGAGGCTTGAAGTGCTAAGCATTGGTATGTCTTCACCACCTATGGATGCCTACATTTCCCTGGAGAGATATCACCAGTGATACAAGGTGTGTTAGGTGTTTCTGACATTCACTCAGGATTGCCTTTGTCAAAATGATACCTCATTTGGAGAGATCTGCACAATGAGGATTTTTTTGGAACCTATTTTATTTTTTTACATAACTTGATTCTGTAACGTGTTTTTGCAAGAATTTCTTTTTCAGGTCTAACACAGATAGCATTTTAAGCAGCTTTAAACTTCAGTAAGTGGAGCTTGGACTATTCTGCAAAGTTAATTCTTCCTGTAGTTGTTAACAAGAGGTCTCTGAACTAGAGAATCAAGACATTTTGTGTTAGTTTCAACAGAAGTTTTTTGTCTTCCCCATTTATTTTCTTTTCAGGGTTTTCTTTATTCTTGATATTTTTTTCCCATGTTCCAACCTTGCAAATGCTCTCACAGAATAAAAGTACCTGTGTTTTACAAGGGGAATTCTTTCTTTAAAGAGCTGACACAGATGAGTGAGCATCACCCAGATTTGTCTCCTGCTTTCATGTACTTTCCTGATGGGTCACTGGAGCCTGACCTCACTTATTCTGGCCACTCGTGCCTTTAAAAACACCAAACAGAGAGATCTGAGGCAGCAGTACATTCTCCACGGAACTGGTATGACATGGAGGATGAAATAGGATTTGGGTACGAGGTTGTGGCTTTCTTTAAGCACCACATCTAGACATAAAGTAGCACTAGAAGTCAGGATTGCAGAACAGTTCACTTAGGAGAAAAGTAGAGAACAAAAACTTCGGGAGACTTTACTTAAGCAGATTAGTCAAACATTTTGTAGCCTTCTCCCCTCTTTTCAAGCACTGGCTGTTAATTCTGATGTGTGTCCCTTATGCAGTAACCCCTCAATCCAGACCTGTGTCTGAGACTAGTTGTGAATTTGCCTCAGATGATGGTGAGGCAACACTCCCACTTGTTCAGATGTGCATATTCAAGGTAATGCCCCGATTGGTGTGTTGATAAGCCAGGGAGTGCAACACTCACTAAAACAACAAAAATTGAGGTTCACTGTAATGGATACCCTTGATGAAAAGTCAGAATTCTTTTAATTAAGTTGTGATTTTGTGTATAGTACAGCACAATGTAAAATGAATAGTGTGACAGTGCAGCATAATTAAGACAGTTTATAGCACTTTTTTTCCCCCCAATTTTGCTGAGGTTTCTGATACAGCATTTCTGAACCCAGATGCTATCAAAAAGTTGCTGATGTGGAGCAGCCTCTCCTGGCTTAGTGAAGTTTTTGTTCTTACCACCTGACGTCTGACTCTGCTGCAAAACTCTATATGGTATTTTATAATTGTTACCCCTTAGAAGTGGGTGACTTCTATACTTGGGTCAAGATACACACGCACTTTTTTTTTTCCTTAAGACCTGGACTGGGTTATCATGAATAATAGTAAATATAATATTCCAACCAAGAACTGCTTCTTGGCCAGTATTTATCTTTTCTTGATATTTTCCTTATTACTTCAGACGTTTTTCTTAAGCAGTTATGAAACAGAAGTAGAAAATAAGGTAATTTTCCTTTAACTTAACAATGATGTGTGAGCTGAGCTACTTTAGAAAATCTATGTGTGTCTTTCTGAGAAGCAGCTGGTAAAATTCCAGGCTGAGTGAGTGAATAGAGACATCACTGCTGGAGGATTTATTGTGAAGTTGTTTCCCTGCACTGGTGTGGTCTCTAAATTCTGAACATCTCTGGCCCTGTAATGTCGTCTTGTCTCTGGTGCCAGCTTCAAAACTGCAACTTCCCAGTTTGTCTACCTAAGCCTCCCACCTAGTAATTTGGCTTCTCTTAATTGATAGAACAGAGTAGAAGTTCTCTATATTTGACTCCTATTTACTTTAATTATAGTAAATTTTGTCAGACATAAAATACCGCTGTGCTCCTTATGCTGTGAAGCTCATCAGAGTGAGCTTCATGTTCTTCCATGTGTAGAAGTCGTTCTTCTCCATATTAGCTGTGAAGCTGATGGAGTCTGCACCCGTGTTAGTGCTGGAATTGGGAACCAAGGTGTTGCCTTGAGAACTGGCAGCACAACATGGTTTTCATCTGTAAAAGTTCATTTCAGCAAGTGTGAAAGCTGTTGGTGAGATTGGGTTGTGAACCATGATGCCTTTGAACCCACCTCTATATCCTTTAACCAAGCAGTGCTGTTCTTGAAGTTTACCTTCTTTGTGTCCTGAGCCCTTGGTGTTTATGACACAGGAATGTTTTAGGGAATCCTTAACCGTGAAGTCAGCAGTGTTGTAGAGACACTGGGGACGTGGATTTGATTGCCTTCATAAAGGGGGCCCCAATTTCTGTTCTTTAAGGTTTCTTTGCTCATAGCTACAATAATATTGTTGCTATACTTGCACTTTTAATGGTTGATTCAGTAATAAATGCCGCTTGCATCGTTGTTTTGGGGTGGTTTTTATCATCTTTATGCCATTGGTCAGTGTGCCAGGTCATCTCCAGAAGGTAGGCACTGCTTCCCCAGAATACCATGACCCTGAGTTACTCTTTCATGTAGTAACTGGAGGGATAATATTCCCCGAGTTCCACCTGCAAAATAGGAGCATGTAGCAGG
The DNA here is from genome assembly GCA_035221455.1 of Xenops minutus. Lineage (NCBI taxonomy): Eukaryota > Metazoa > Chordata > Aves > Passeriformes > Furnariidae > Xenops > Xenops minutus. The sequence continues at coordinate 29,725,202 of JAWWEE010000004.1, read as the reverse complement.
TATAAACATGCCTCTTATGATCCACTAAATGTGAAGAGCTCCAGGAAAGCTGTTCATCTTACAGCCCTCAGCTTTGACACAGCTATTACTGTGACTGCCTTTGGCTGGTTGTATAATTGTGTAATGCTGTTGTGGCTGCCTGGCTCACCTCCATAACCAAAATGAAGGTAAATTGCAGCATTCAGCACAGAAATGGATCAGAAGTTAACAATGCTTGTGTTTATAATGCAGTTGGAAATTTATATTTGAGATGTCCTGGTAATGGTGTGTTTTATTGTTCTGGCTTGTTTGTGCCTATCCTGTGATCTAGGGATTCAGGAACACCAGCCTTTGGTGCTGTGCTAGAAGAAAAGTAAGGCAGAAAGCTTTGAAAATGGAAAATATTCAGTCATTAGATAGCATGAAGAAATTCTTCCTTGTGAGAGTGGTGAGGTACTGGAACAGGTTGTCCTGAGAATCTGTGGCTGCTCCATCCCTGGAAGTGTTTAAGGCCAAATTGGATGGGGCTTGAGCAACCTGGTCTAGTGGAAGGTGTCTCTGTCTGTGGCAGGGGGTTGGAGCCAAGTGGGTCTGTCGTGTCCCTTCAGCACAAACCATTCTAGGGTTCTGTGATTAACCACTGGAGTGGAGGTGGGTTGTGGCCCTAGAGGGAGCTTTGTTGGTTCTTTTGCACATCATTACAGTGGTCACAGGTACAGCTCCTTGAGGAGGCAGCAAATTTCTTTTTATTTTTTTTATTTTTTCCCCCATGGTAAGCTAGGAATAGCTGTGTCCTTGAAGGACATTCTGACTCTGTCTGTGGGAGAAGATTTCCCTAAAGCTTATATCTTTGCTTTATCAACAGGAGAATATAGCTGCTAAAAGAAACTCCTTAAGTTTCAGTTTATTGAATCTGTAAGGCTGGAGGGATGGAGAGGCAGACCAAGGGAATGTCCAAGGGATTTGACTGTAATAAGGCCCTGGCAGCAGCTTCTGCTGTCCTTCAGCTGTCCTTTGGACAGATGAGGAGCAGAGTTTTTAGGCACGGATGGAAAAGCGATGTCTCACTTCTCGTTTTAAACTCTTTCCCCATGACTATTGAATCAAGTGCTGCTCAGCCTTGAGTCACTGGGCCTTATTCACAGCGGAGTTTACTGAGGCCAATAGCTATGACAATCTGCTGTTATACATAATGTTACCTCGGTGTCTGTGGGTTCCATGAAGCCCTGTGGTGGTGTGAGGACTGGAGGGATGTGGGTGCAAGGAGACCCTTTAGAGTGTGCACTGTTTCAAAACTTTGTGTTTATTGCTCCAGCATAAGACCTGGCACAGTTCCCTTTGCAGATTGTTGTCTGATGTCCAGGGTTGATGGACAGGCAATGAAGAGATGATTTTGAGGATCTCTAAGCAATTTTTTCAAGGCTGAGATGCTCATTTTGATGTAAAAAGACTTTTTACTCTCTGTAGACCTCAAAATTGGGGAAGAAAAGTAAGGGGATATCCAGAAACAATGCTAGACTGTGACCTTCGGAAGTGAAGCAGACCTTCACCAGGCATTCCTTTTCAAATATTTTTCAGTAAATTGTAAGGTGAAAGGGCTCAGATCCAGGTCATGCTACCAAGCTCCTGAGGGCTTCCACAAGGCATGGAAGAATTTGCTAGTCTTTTTTCCTTTCAAGCCATCTTCGGGAATATTACAGTGGATTTCCATCATCCAAATATGTCCTCAGAAACCCAAGATGGGATCTAACACAGGTAGTCTGAAAAATCGTGTGTTTTCCCACTTGCTTTAAGGCTTATTCTATAATTTAGATAAGAGCATCTTTCCAGTTCCTCTTGCCTCTGCTCTGGCTGATGCAATTCAAGCTAGAAATGTGTATCCACACTTGTGTCCAGAACTTCAGGCTGTGATCGTTCAGGATGCATCAGATCTGCTGTGTGTCATCAGAGCATGTGGGCAGTAAAACAACTGGTGAGTTCAGTGTTTGTGGAAAGCATCCTACATGTTGGCTGCAACTGCTGGACAAACGAATCTTCATTCTACTTGGACAGGTTTTGTAGGGTGGAGGGGAGAATGCTCTGGGAAACACGGCACGTGCTTGTGGTGCTGTTCAGGGCTTCCTGAAAATGTACTGATGATCATCTTTGGGGCTGCTTCTTTTCAAACACCCTGAACTTGACACAAGGAATCATAGGTTAAAACTGTGACATCAGCTCTCCTCTTGACCTGGAAAAGTTAAGTTCTCAATAGATTGTGTTATATGGAATTGTAAGTATGTCCATGGCCACGATATCCCATCTCTGTTGATACAGCTGTCACCAAAATCTCCTGGAAAAGCAGATGTGAAATCGATACCTATATGATGCCTCCAACTCATGCACAAACAAAGCTTATTTCTGGATCCCAGTCTTTTGGATTGGCTCCAGAATACCAGGAGGGGCTGGGAATGGGGAATTCCCAATGGAGGAAGTTTCAGTGGGAACAGAAACAGAAGAAATACCTTAGGGAACCAGTCGGCCCAATACTAGTAAGCATCACTATTAACTTATTATTTTAGTGCGATCATGTTCCAGATATTGGCCAAAAAAAAAGTCAGAGTGGAAGAGACCTTGTGGAATCCAGCTTCAGGAATAGGGAAATGCCTTCCAAAGAACTACTGGAAAGCAATGCAAGGATACATACACCCGTGTTTGGCTGTTTGCCTAGAAAATGCAGGCTTTGTTGGTGAAGACATAGCAGGGGTGACCTTAGCAGTGGGTTTAAATATGTTTGAAGATTTAACCCATTGCATCCTTTGGAAGAAAGTGTGTGTGTGCATGTATGTACTGCTGTGATACATGTACTTAGATGATGAATGTACTGATGTGATATATATATATATATACACACTAATATGATGTTTGTCCTTGGTGTATGAGCCCTCTAATGCTGTCAGAGGGCAGAAGTGTAGTTGAGGAAAGACCCAAATGACATGAAAACTTGGATTTGTCAGTAAACTGCTCTCTATCTTTCAATAAGACTGCAAATGCAAGATATCTGCCATGGGAATTTAAGAGTCTTAGACTTGCATTGTTTTGTGGGTGTGCTCACTGGAGACGCTGAAAGTTGCAATACAGCTGGAGTAGTAGGTGTTTAAAAGAAATAAAATGGATCTAATAATATTTGGGTTTTTTTCCCTGTCACTTCACCATTTTAATGTTTTTCAATTTAGAATATATGAACTCTGAAAGCCTTTTGAATTTTTCTTTCAGCAAGGTGGTAGAAAGCCAGATAGTGTTTGATGACTCCTCAGGGCCACAAAGCTTCATTTTATTTTATTACTGGTTGTAGAAGTGAGTGACTATATCTAACTGGTCCAGCAACTGGAAACAATTAATGCTCTAAAGTGAAGAGGTTTATGCTCTGACTTCAGATGATGTAAAATTTGGCAGCTACTAGAGGGAATGAGGGGAATAACTTCTGTTATGTTATAGGCAGGATGTGAACCCTCTGTCAGTGGTGGGGAAAGGACATTAATGGCTGGAGCACCTCTGCTGTGGGGACAGTCTGAGAGCTGGGGGTGTTCAGCCTGAAGAAGAGAAGGCTCTAGAGAGACCTTAGAGCCCTTTCCAGTGCCTGAAGGGGCTCCAAGGGAGCTGGAGAGGCATTTTGACAAGGACATGGAGTGACAGGACAAGGGGGAATGGTTTTAAAGTGAAAGGGGGGAGGTTTAGATTAGATGTTGTGAAGTAATTGTTTGCTGTGAGGGTGCTGTGGCCCTGGCACAGGTTGCCCAGAGAAGCTGTGACTGCCCAATTTCTGGAAGTATTCAAGACCAAGTTGAATTGGAGCAACCTGGGCTAGTGGAAGGTGTCCCTACCCATGGCAGGAGGTGAAACGAGATGATCTTTAAGGTTCCTTCCAAACCAAACAATTCTAGGGTTCCTTGGTTCCGTCATTCTATTAGAAATGCCAAGAACTGCTCAGCTTACTGGAGATAATTTTGTGAAGGGGATTGGACAGAGGTCTGTGTATTGCTGTCCTTTCCAGCCACGAGTGCCTTTCAGAGAGGCTGTTTTTCCACCTGAATGCTTGCAGGAAAGTGATCTGTTAGGACAGCAGTCTTGTAGGTGTTGACATCGGAGCAGAAATCCCCTTACCATTAAGAAGTGTGCTAAGTGTTTGGATTTCCTGTTTTGCAGCAAAGAATTGAGAGAGTGTCTTGGCTTTCTCCCTTTACTTTTGTTCTTGCAAGGAAAATGCATTCACTGTATTCTTCTTATCAATCTTTAAGGAAGAAGAGCTAGGGAATCTTTTAATGGCAGCTGAATTCCAGGCACAGGTAGATTGTGAGAATGACGTTTGTGTGGGCTGAAATTGGAGGTTTTTTTGGGTTTTTTTTTGATGTGTCTTTTGTTATAGATCTGCTCTCATCTCCCTGGAAACTAAGGAATTGGAACAGCAGTCACAGAAGTAACAGAGGAGCAGGCTTTAGGAAACTGAAGAGCTTATTAGGGACTTGGGGGAGTTACCTGACTGTATAGCTAGTAAACACCTAAAAAGGACTGTGCTTTATTTACACTAACCCTGCATAGAGTGCACTTGATGCTGCATTTTTTCATCTCTGAGAACATCATGGTACAAAAAAACGTGTATTCTATTCCTTGAGCTTTACAGTGAGCTGACTGCAGAGTTCTGCATTGCCTCCCACCCCTGAGCCTGCCTCTGTCTGCCGTGTCCTTGAATTCTCCTTGCTGTCTGAATTCACCAATAACACTTCATGGAAAGATCCAGGCTTATTGCACTTGAGACACGGGGATGTGTGCTTGGAGTCATTTAATGTTGTGCTGTGTCAGTTATTTGAATACATATTTTCTTTAGTACTTCTGAATGTTGTTCTTTTTATATGCCAGGCTAAACTGCTTCAGAAAAGACAAGAATTCCACTTAGAAGTGTAATGGTAGACTTGGAAAGATGCTACAGCTTTGTAATGTCTAAGTGCTTTGTATTGATGTGCTGAATGTTCAAGGTGTGTGCACCGAGTCTGTGAATAATTCACAAAACCTGTGTGCCTCATTTTCTCTTGATTGACTGAACATGGGGATTCAAAGTGGGTTCAGCATTTTGCCTGCTTGCTTTATGTTGATTTATCCCTTTGATTATTAATCTTATTGAGCTGAATTTTATGCAAGTCGTCTCTCGCATCCCCATGAAGGAACAAAATGTTGCTATAATAGCTACCCAACTGTGGAAATTAAGATCAAGAAACTGCATCAACTTTCTTGCATATTATTTTCACAGTTTTGGCTGATGTTTTATCAAGGACAACACACTCAAATGATTGAACGAGACCTCTAGGAACTCAAAACATGAGGAATATGGGTATCAAATAAGCCCCTACTGGTTTTTATCTACAGCTGATCTTATATATTTTTTTGGCTGACAGCATTTTGTATTGAATATCTCTGTGTTTCTTCTTGGGCATTGTGTTGCATGTAGGGCTGTAGTGAAGCGTGTAAATGCACCACATGTACCTGAGCTCTGAGTAGGAACTGGCTTTGATACACGATCCTTTGTGCCTGAGGGAGAGACAATTGGTTGAGGAGTTGGAAGCCTGAAAATGGGAAAGCAAGGCTGCTAGGAAAAGATGGTATTTTTTCTACCAGACCAGTTGTGTGTGGTTCTGGTGTTGCTCTTCTTCCCCACCTGCTATCCCACTTCAAAAGATTTACAGAAAGCTGGAGAAGGTGCAAAGTAGGGCTGTAAGGATGAATGAAGGTGCAGAATGGCTCCGGTGTGATTGTGTTCATTAGCACTATTCAGCCTTGAATAAGAGATCTGATAGAGGTCTGTGTGATTAAAAAGATGAAAGGTTTACTCTTTCTTCAGAAATAAGAACTGGGGGACATAAAATGGAAGAGCAGACGCCAAATGCAAAGCAAAAAGGGGAGTAACTAACTCTGTTATAGGTATAGAGGATGCTGGGAGGATCAAAAAGGGATTCTACAAATTCTATGGGAGACAAATGTATTTAAACTCCAAACACAAAGTCAGGAGACCCCTTGACCACAAATAGCTGTTTCTGGGAAAGTTCTTTAGAGGAAGCTTCATTTACAGAGTTGCCTTGTCATTGCATTCATCCCTGGATACCCACTTTTGGGAGGTGCTGGGGATGAGCTCCTGGGCTAACACACCCCTTTGCCTCAGCTGGTACGGCAGTTCCTGTAACACAGCTGGCAAAGTGGGCAGAACTGCTGAGAGCAAAAGGGCTTCATGGAACTTACTCTGTTCTTAGGACTTTATAATAGATCTTTAGAAGTATCCAGATTTCTCATTCAGTTGAACAGAATCACTTTGTTGAAGTGGAAGAGGGTGCCCAGGGAAGCTGTGGCTTCCCCATCCCTGGAAGTGTCTGAGGCCAGGTTGGACAGGGCTGGGAGCACCCTGTGCTAGTGGAAGGTGTCCCTGCCTGTGGCAGGAGGTTGGAACTGGGAGATCTTTAAGGGCCCTTCCAGGCTATTCTAGGATTCTGAGAGCAGGATTTGGTTACCCTTTGAATTTGTCTCTGAAGTGAGCATTTTCCATTTCAAGTAAAAGCATAATATTAGCAAGAAATTTATAATAATTATAATAAAATTACTTGTAGCCATCCTTAAGCATTTAGTCCAGTGTTTTGGTTACTTTATTAAGAGCTCCTGCCACTGTATGAGAACATATGGGAGCTGTAAAATTTGCTTGTTGTGTCCTGGCAAGGCAAACCTCTGACAATGTCCCTTTTTGCACATTTTAATTTATGTGCATTCTTACTTTCCCATCGTAAGGAGGAGTTTAACTGCATCTGTTCATTCAAAACAAAAACCAATATGTGTAGGCATATCTCTGTTAGAGCTACTGGAAGTTATTAATGAAAAGGGTGGGACTGTTACACCCCCTCTGCTTGCTCTAAATTAAAGAGGGGTATGGTGGGGCAGATGTCAGTCCCTATGTCTTTCAGTGGTGCATTAATTTTACTCAGTCTTTTGGCAAAGCAGCCAAGTACCATAAAGGCATAGGGTCTGTCTGCAGACAGAGTGAGGTTTACTCTGGGATGGTTTGTGGTCTGCATTTAGTGTGCCTTCTTGCAATCAGAAACAAGAAATCACATGTTAAAAAAGGTACATTAAATACTGTAGAAACTCTCTGATAAAGGTCACTTGACACAATGAGCTCACCTGCCTATGGATATATGAAATTTGGCAGTCATTGTAATTTCCCAAACCACTGTGTTGGGTTTTTTTTGCCTTCTTCTAGATGAAATCTCTTTGACAGAACTTTATTTTACTAAGTAATATTCATACTGGCAACTAACAGAGGTGAACAGAATGCTCCTGTGTTGTGTTTCACCTCTGAAGATGTACTTCAGAAAAAAAGTTGTAAATTATCAGGTGCAAATGACGGGGACTGGGCTGGAAATGTGATCCTGGGACAAGGATGCTGGTCAGCAGTGAGCAGTGTGTAGGTAGCACCTTACTCCCTAGGTTTTGGGCTGGCACAGACTGTGTGTGAAGAAAGCAAAAAGGACACTTGTAAAGCCATGAACCTTTCTCTGTGCTTGTAAACAGCTATTTCTTAAGAGGATTATATCTCTTGTGTAATCTGTACTGAAAAGAATATGTCCATGTGGGTTGTTGCTTCCTGATCTGTGTAAATACTGTCTGGAAATCAAGTACACCCGTTTCCTCAAATAAATCCCAGTATTTTAGGAGTTGTTTAATAAGTGCTGTCAGAAGTTCTTTCCTTCTGCAGAATGGTGAGTTATTATATTACTATACAGCATTTGATAAGTGGGACATTGTCCATCACTTGACTCAGCACTGTGATCCCAACAGGTTCTCCAGCTCCTTTCCATCCCCAAAGCAGTTTTTCCACATGTCATCATGTAAGGTGCTGAACATCCAACAGCTACTGATACTCTGTTGATTATACAATACAAAAGCTCTCTCTTAAATGTGCTGGGCATAAATGTAGGTGAGATGGGATGCCTGGCCTTAAATATTCAAATTTGTCCTGAACAGCCGTGATGACTGCCTGTTTTAATGCTGTAAGCCTGGGTGCTGCTGGCTTGTCTAATCAGTCCCTTGTTCAGAAGCTGGCTGCAATCAGGGCAGCAGGGCTGCGTCGGGGAGCATCCCTCTGGGTGCTGAGTGGTGTGAATGAGGTGGTTCTGATTCAGCAGTGCTGGCACCGAGACATTAATGCGTGCTCACAGCTCCTGCCCGGCCCTTCGCAGCTGTGGGCAGGTGGGAAGCTGTGCTGGTGAGATGCTTCCCAGGGCTGCAGAGCACCTGCCTGTCCATTGGGATGTTGTCCTACTGTTTAAAAGCTCATTAAAGTTGCATCTCCCGTTCTTCGCTCCCTCCTTGGCCCCCTCTGGCTAGCTGTCCAGGCTTTTGTGAACAAACCAGAATTGATCATAGCAATTAGCTAAGCCCAGGGGAGATTTTGAAATGTTAATGTATATATTTTTTTTCCTTGCTATTAGATAGCTCTTTACAATTGCCAGTGATTTGTGCTTTGATGCGTTTGCTCTGCTTCCCTTGAACAGTCTACTGAGAACTCTTATTTTTGTAACATAGGACACCTCAAGATGTTTGTTTAGCTCTAAATTTCTCAATCAGCATCAAACTAGTGATATTTCCAACAGCTGTTAAAGTCATGCTCGTGTTTTCCCCTCTGAATACACAAAAGATGCATGGCAAGTGACATTTAATTCATCTAAAAGATGAATGGCCCAAGTAAAGACTTTGTGTACTCAGAAACAAGGCAGACTCCAAGCTGCTACAGGCTTTTAAAGAAGCCAGCTTGTTTGAGCTATTTTTTGGTTATAACTTCCTTACATTGAAGCAAATTCAATAAAAAAGAAAAATGTGTAAATATTTGGTTAAGAGGTGGTGGGAAACTTAAAGCTGTGGCTGTTATGTATGCCTTACCAAACACGATGTATGCTGCAGCACACAGCTTACCTCTTCTTGGAAAATATTTGTCTTTTTCCTACAAAAGAAGCATTCAGTGTCCTTTTCTGACTGATTTCCTCTTTCTTGGCCAAAGTTCGACATTAACCTTGCTTCAGAAGAAGGGGAAACTCAACAGAAAGCTGTGGCTTGCCAATTGAGAATCTCAACTGATGTGGTTTCTTAGTATTGACTCCATGTGGCAGTTCTAATCAACATAAACACAGCTCACCCTGGGAACTGGATGCGTGCCTTGGAAAATACGATTGAAGAAATCAAAGCTTCAGTCTCTTACTCCTTAGGATGCAATTGTACAGCGTCTAAATCGCAATGTTGTTACATATTCAAACAGTTGCCTCTCCTGAGTATCACAAGTAAGCAGGTCTGAATTTTTCCTTGAAAAGTATTAATTATTAAAGCTTTTACCTATTTCTGGGGTTGGTACAAGTCCCCACATGCTGCATATTTAAGGATGTGGGAACATCTTGCACCAATACCCATCTCAGATGATTTTTCTTTGTTTTAGAAAAATACCAGACTAGCCTGGTATATTCCCAGTTTACACCTGTACCATTTTGGTGCTCTGTTAGTTTGCTGAACCATTAGATGTGTTTGTAATGTGAGTTCTATGGACACCCAGGTTTTAATCCTTACTGCCTTGATAATGAGACCCCATTTTACATTACATATTTTTATAACAAAATGTGAAGTAAGGGGTTTCTGCTTGGTCCCAGTATAGAACTAGCTCTGGAACAACCTCTGTAACTAGTCACATGATGCTCTTTTTTTGGGTTGCATCTTTTTTTATGTGAGAGCAGATATTTTAACTGGTGAACTCATCCCTTAGGTGATGGCTTAGGTAGGTGGCTTGTGTAACTTAAATTTTCAAGGCACCCCCCAGTTTTGTGTTCTTCTTTTCAAGTGCACAAGTACTGCATGTGGTGCAGCTGACAGGATGGCCAGGAAAAGCCCCTGCTCATGTTGCCCCATGATTCATTCTAGAGTGGAGCTAGATTGTAGAGGAAAGGACTCTCAGTACATGAGCACACCTGCCTCCTGCTTCCTTCTCAGTATTAGGGGGAATTCTTGCATGCCAGCCTTGATTTGGAGAGTAGCCAACTGTGTCCTGGGCTGCATCAAAAGGAGAGTGGCCAGCAGGGGAAGGAGGTGATTTTCCCCCTCTGCTCTGCTCTGGTGAGACCGCACCTGCAGTGCTGCATGTGGATGTGGGGCCCTCAACATCAGAAGGATGTGGAGCTGCTGGAGCAAGTCCAGAGGAGTCCCTGCAGAGATGGAGCACCTCTGCTATGGAGACAGGCTGAGAGAATAGGGATTGCTCAGCCTGCAGAGGAGAGGGCTCCAGAGAGACCTTCAATGCCTGAAGGGGCTACAAGAGAGCTGGAGAGGAACTTTAGGCAGGGGCCTGGAGTGACAGGACAAGGGGGAATGGCTTCCCACTGACAGAAAGGGCAGCTTTAGATTAGATATTGTGAAGAAATTCTTTGCTGTGAGGGTGGGCAGGCCCTGGCACAGGGTGCCCAGAGCAGCTGTGGCTGCCCCATCCCTGGAAGTGTCCAAGGCCAGGTTGGAAAGGACTTAGAGGGTTGGAAAGGACTTGGAGCAACCTGGGCTAGTGGAAGGTGTCCCTGCCTTTGGCTGGGAGTTGGAACAAGATGATCTTTAAGGTCCCTTCCAACCCAAACTTTTGCATGATTCTGTGATTAAAAGAATGCAGCAATGCTTATTAAAACTGTTGCAGGTCTGAATCAATGTGTTAAAGGCCAAACCAATGGTAGGTGAGAAGGTGGTGGTGACTTTTACATTCCAGGAGGACCTAGCCCTTACCTTGCTCCTTCTAAGTGGGGATTTTTATTCTCTTTTTCTCTTCCTCCTTGCTTCACTCTGGATTCTTTCTTCTACTTTGACTCCTAACCTGGATCATCCTACTGTTCAAACACAAACACTGAGTGGTGTTTGTGTATGGGGTGCAGTCTTTGATGTGAATATCACTTCCTGTGTTGCCAACAGCATTAGGACTATAAAAAGTACCCTGGAAACCTCAGAAGTATCCTCCATAAATATATTTAATTAAACCCATAGTTTCCAGTATGCCTCAAACACATATATTGTTCCAACTCATGACATTGTGATAATAAGATGACAGCTTTAAAATGTACTGCTTTGGCTAAGCCTTCTCCTTCCCATCTTCCTTTGTGGTTTTTAGGGGCTCTTGATGTTACAGCCTTCATATGGCACATGAATTCTTGGCAGAGTTTCCTCTGCTTGCAGACCAGACCTTTAGTGCTGCTCCTCACACACATTAAAACGTTGGGGGGTTTATATTCAGTTTTTGTAGCCTTGTTGTCCCTTGTTAACCACCAGGGATAAATAGTTCTTGCTTCAGAAATTTGCAAGACTCCAACATAATTTTTGCATTAATACTTGCCTGGTCATGTATTTCTTTTGCTCCTTCAGTGATCTCTGGACATGTCTTTCTGTCCATGACTGAGGCCCTCAACTCACTTCTGCTTCTTTCTCTCATTCCACCTCATCTTCAGGCAAATGGGATGCAATTTTTTTCCCCTAAAATTAAAGACCTCATGGGTTGAAGATGTAAAAATTAACTCCAGAAACGCCTCAGTTTTCCTGGTAGAAACGTGGAGCATTTTCTCTGTGGTAGGTAGGGTGCAGATGGAGGTCACAACGTGGCCAGGAGATGAAAGTGCCTGTCTCGTGGTACGGATTTAATTGTCAGTGTGCAATTTGCTTGTGACATTTCAGGCACCAGATGACTTGTGCTTCCTTCTGCCCCCAAAGCCTCCAGCCCTGGGGCCCTTTTGGTGTCTGCACCAGCAGAACAGTTCATCATGAGGGGGTAACAAATGCAGTGAAATGGACAACATAAGGATTACTTCAGGAATGGCAAAAGTCAAGCAACTTGTGGAAGACTAATCAGGTTTGAGACCAATAAGCATGGAAATGATTTATAGGTTTTTTTCATCAAACATGTTGCTCCTCAAACTTGCTTTTTGACAAAATGAAAGAGAGATCAGGGATAGGATTTCCTCCCTTTACTGGCTTCCACCAATGACTTTGTAGTTTGGAAAAAACCTTTATTGCCCCCAAGGACAGTAGAGTGGCCCCTGCTCAGCTGGCAGTGAGCACTAAGCCCGTGCCACTCATACTGCTGAAACAGTGCTGACACCCTCCTTCCAAGCACAGCTTTCTGATCCTGCTGGCGAGGTGGCTTTGCCTACTTCTGAAATGTGGATTGACCTGCTACTCTCAGTTCTAGATGGAAGTTGAAGGACTTTTTTGGAGACATCCCATACTATCGGGTAGCCACAGGCTAAAGGGAGAGAGAGAGAGAGAGACGTACTCCTCATTCCTCTTAGTGGGACTTGAGCTGGAATTTCAATTAATAAAACAGATTGTTCCTAATCGACCTCATTTTGTAACAGAAAAATAACTTGGAGAGGGAGGTTTTGGATGGAGATGGGTGTGATGTGCTGAGCTGGATCAGCTGTTCTCTGCAGCAGTGGGTCCATGTCCATCCAGGGATTCATTCAGCTGTGTGCTGCTGCCCTGGGCAGAGGCAGGGCTGTAATTTTAGGTTTTGAGAGATGGACTTAGCCAGGATGGCCAGAGGTACTGTTTTAAGACTACTATAAATGTAGGCTTAAGGATAATAATGTATTTCATTATCATTCCTCTAGATAGTTACTTTAATTCACAGAAATAAATCCCCCATGTATTTTAAAGCAATTAGATTGTGACTCTCTGCACAGCCTTGCAAGTAGGCTGGTGAAGCCTGTCCAGTTCCATGCACACTAATCCCAACACCTCGTGTGTTATTTCAGTGTCATGGCAAAGCTTTTCTATCCTGGAGATCCATGGGCAATGGGAATTCAGCAGGAGTGTGGTCAAGTGCTCTGCCCTCAGCTCTGGCTAATGCTGGCTTTGTTTTTACAATGGAGATAAACATTCTCAAATCATTAGGCTGATTATGACTTAAAGCCTTCAGCTTAAATTCCTGAGCTACGAGTTTTGATCCTAAATGAACCAATTTTTCTTCCCCTCTGGTATTCCCCTATTTGGATGAGGCAATTTGAAGTCAAGCAAAGGCAATTTAGCTTTGAAAACACTGACATATTGTTCACAACTGCAGCAGTACTCCAGATTCTTTTTTGGTAAGTAGAATGACATTTGAAAGCTGTTTTTCTGCTTTTCTTTCTGCTGTTCTACAGTGTGTAGAGAGGCTTTCATGGGAGGGAAAATGGGGGGAAAGGAAGTATATATTCTCCCTTTTGTAAGAGGTGCAGATGTTCCAGAGGACTTCTGGCCTTTCAGCTGCTTTCTTGCTTTGCAAGGTGAAAGGAAACATTGACTGCAATAGCACCACTTGGCAAAAGGCTGCTGGGACTTCCCTCACTTGCTCCAGGTTACAAGAGTCGATATCTTTCCTTTGCATGTGTTGGATACCTTGTCTTGCTTCATTTGCAGACAAGTGCAACTCAGGAGGAACTCACTGACCTCCCAGACAGGTGGTTTGTATCCAGTATGGTTGAGTGTATTGCCACTGGATTCAGATTGCCCAGTTGGAAATAGGGCTCTGCTCTGAGAGTTCTTTGTGAGTTCAGGCAGAGTTCTAAAGACTTTTCTTTCAGACCTGTATGGTTTTGCTTGTATACTAATGTATCTGTCAGAAGTAAAGGGCTGGGGGTGTGTGTGTGTTAAATACCCAAAATACCTTCATTCTCTATTTTCTCCTGACAGGGTCAGGATGCTTATTTATTTGTTAGGGAACAGGATAGCACCTCAAGTGACTCCAATTGCCAGCATGTGGGTCCCTGATAATGTGAGCTTAAGAAAACCTGAGTATTTAAGGATGCCTTGTCTGGTCTGATCCATTTGCCATCAGTGAGCCCATTTTCACTCTAAGGCACTGGAAAATGGAGCCACAGTTTCCCAAAACAAAGCTTTTCCGTCTCTACCTAAGTCGGGTTATTCCCACTACAGTGTGGGAGCAAGTGGATTGGATCTGGCTTAAAACCTTTAAAAAAAAAAAAGGCAGTAGTTCTGGTTTTGAATTTTTCTCTATGGGATGTGGGTAGGAGGGGAAGGAGGAGCACAAGGGTAGTATTTGCTTGCTTTCCTCAGGCTCAGTCCATTCTCTCATTCAAAGCTCAGCCCTGCACATAGTTGGGCTGAAATAACACGGGCAGAGGCTGGACTGGGGCAAAGTCATGAGGCATAGAGGCAGGGAGGTCAAAAAGGGGTTTTACCAGCTTCTTTGTAATGATTGCATTCTCAGGACTAACCCATTCAGGGATCTGCCTGTTCCTTGCCAGTTCTGTTGTTAATTATATTTGCCTCCACTTTTTATAACACAAGTTTATTTGCAAACAAGGTGTGGGAATTCCCGTATTTGCTCATGGTATATTCAGGAGCTCAAAAGCACTGTGATTTTTTTTAATTATTATTTTAATTATTTTTTTAAGTTAGATCTTAATTTCTTTGAGCACCTGACCTCAAACAATACTGTTTTAACAAAACAAAAACAACCCCTCAAGGCAAATCATATTAAATTTCATAACTGAATCAATTGGATGCCAGTTGTTCATCATTTTTCCATTTACAGCATGGCCATGGAAAAGACCTGCTCTAGGACAAATTCTTTCCTAAACAAGCTTTTCTGTCCCCGTATCCATTTTGCTCCATTACTTAATATTCAAGTGCTGTTGCTTCCTAGGGGGTCCTAGTTTTGCTTCAGACTGCCTTGCAGCATGGTTTGTTCTTGTTGCAAAAGCCTCATAATTGGCTAATCCTACCCTTACACTCCTATAGTCTAATGTTTTGGGGTTTTATTGTTTAATATGCTTAGTAATGCCAACTTAGCCTTGAACCTATTAAAAGATTGTGTTGCTTTGTTATTAACCTTTTTTCCCCTCCCTGTGATGTTAGTGTATGCTCAGTATCCACGATGCTGTCTCACAGCCCTGATATCTCTCATATTTTCTTTGAGCATTGGTCTAAACCATTCTCAGAGTCTTTAGTTTAAAAAAAACCACAACAAAATTGTGTTTTAAATCTGTGAGTGTATCTATCTTTAGGGATTTATTTTAAGTGCTCTTTTACTACTCATAAGTTTTCTTGATTTGATGCCAAAAGGATATTGCCTGGTATCGAAAACATGATTTGGCTTATTTTGAAATAAAACCTGTTTGACCAAAGAAATGTCTGTTTCCTGTGGGACTTTCACACTTGCATCTGTAATTTAAGAATACAGGTGTCAAAGATAGAGATGACTGGCTTAAGTACTTATCTTGGAACATGGTTAACAGGACTGTGGAGGTCTTTCTCCATGTTTCTAGCAGGAAGAAGTCAGCACATAGTTGCTGTAGATAAACTAGGCTTTTTAGTCATATCTGTAGATTTAGTTAGTCAGTTTGGATGTCTGAACTGAATTGCAATATCATCAGTCTGTTTTTTTTCCCAGGTTTGAGAATGCATTGGATAAATGCTCCTGATAGCAGAGGAGGCTGCCACTTCCATTTTTGAGGTGGTCTGGTATCTTGTGATATGCAGCAAAACCTAACTAGGATGTTGCAGGGGATTTTCACCTTCCCAGCCCTTTCCCAATCCCCCGTTTTCCTTTCTTCCTCTGTAGGTGCTATATTTCCAGCCCATGGTGGAAGCTCACAGCTTCTCTCTCAGCTTTCTGCAGGCAGCTTGAAATGTGAAATTTATAATGAAATGAGGTCTCTAGAGTTAGTACAGAATGTTTCTTCTTTTCTCCTCCCTCTAGGTTTAAATTTCTGCCGTGAAGTATTTTACAGAATAAACAAGTAGTACGGGCCTCCTCTGCTGTCGTCGGGTTTGTAAAGCTTTGTAGGAGTGACTCTTTGAAGAAAGAACAATTCTGCAATTAGTAGGATTTTGCTCGGTGTTAAAGGTTGAAAATCTTGCTGGCGAGGAAACTGGGCCTGTGCCAGAACATGCTTTTAAATATCTGCATTCTGATCCTGTTTCCAAAGGCACTACTAAGACAGCCCAGCCCCTTTGCTTGGCTGCTGGGGAGAAAGCGCCGTGCTGGAAGGAATCCATCTTATCAGCTTGTGCCCTTTTCCTTTGAAGAGGAGCTCTTTGTCCTTTGCCTTTCCCAGAGCCTCCTGCCCCCTCCTATGGCCAAGGGTTCTTGCCTGTTGTGTCCCTGGCTGAGCAGCCCCGTTAGTCCCAGGCTGAGGTGGCCTTTCCATCAAGAGCTGCCTCCTCCCTCTGGCACACTGGAGCGCTCCCTGCTCCTGCCTGCCCTCCATCCCCCCCATTCCATGTTCAGAGCCTCTTCCTCCACACGGATGGCTCAGCTTTGCCTAATGGGGCACCAGTCGTGATCGCAGGCAGAGGAACAATGTCCCTGCTTTTCCTTTGCCTGCCCTGATTGTCTCCAGTGAGCTTGTGTGTGATCACAGCTTGGGCCCCTTGTGATGGGAAGGACACTGAGGTGCTGGAGGGAGTCTAGAGAAGGGCAGTGGAGCTGGGAAAGGGTCTGGAGCACGAGTCTGATGAGAGGAGGAGCTGGAGGGGCTCAGCCTGGAGAAAAGGAGGCTCGGGGGGACCTTTTTGCTCTCCACGACTCTCTGACAGGAGGGTGTAGCCAGGTGGATATGGCTTCTTTTCCCAGGTAACAACTGACAGGACAAGAGGGAACAGCCTCAAGTTGTGCCAGAAGAGGTTTAGATTGGATATTAGGAAAAATGTCCTCATCAAAAGTGTCGTCAAGCACCGGAATAGGCTGCCTGGAGGGGATTTGAGAGACGTGTGGATGTGGCACTCTAATGGTGGGCTCGCAGGGCTGGGTTAATGATTGGACTCGATCTTGGAGGTCTTCTCCATCCTAAACAGTTCTGTGATTCCATGATTAAGAGCTGTGTGAATTCACAGCTTCCCCCCCATGAATGTTGATGGTCCATGTAAGCATGTCCAGACATCACGGGTTTCTCAGAAACAGATGGGCATAAAATGGCATCATGGGACCGGAATTTTATTAGTTATCGTTGTTCTTGCACTTTGGAAAATTAATTTAATTTGAGATAACTAATGAGAAAGTGGTCGGGGAGCCTTTCCCGTGGCTGCTTTGCTGCGGCTGTGCCTCTGCCATTTGCTGAGCAGGTTGGTCTTAATACATCCATTAAGGTGACTCCTCTTGGTCGGAGCCAGCTCCTGGCTGCCAGTCTGCTCTGTCTGCTGCTGTCACTTCCCGGGGCAGAGCAGCAACCCGGGAGCCCTTGTGTCTCTAATAACCACAGGCCTCTTGGAATGCTTTTTCCTCGTGAGCAGCCAGTGTTTTTGCAGGCTTGGAGAATGGAAGGGAGGGATGAAGGAGGTGGCTCACACTTGCAGGAGGCGTTTTTCCCCTGCTTTGTAGGACAAATGCAGGAATGTGTAGTCTGTACGTGTTTATTTTCAGCAGTACAGCAGCAGTCCTTGCCATGTTTTAAAAACTGACTCTGAGTTGCTATGTACTACAATATTGATGTCTTTCAAAGAAAGCTGCCAGAGAAAGCTGATCAAAGCAGAGCAGGGAGAAAACACCAGCTCGGAGCGTTTGAGTTTACTGACCTCATTACCTTGTCTTCAGCACTTTAAATTAAGCTGTTTAGATGACAAAATTCCATCTTCCTGAGACTGAGAATCAGCTTTGATAGCACACTGAAATTGTAGTGTCTGCTACCTCTGGCCCTTACTGCATAATTCATAATGTCTTCTTTACCTAAGCCTTAATTAAACCTCCTGATAAGTTGGGGTTTAGTGCTATTTACACATTCTGACCAGAAGAGCCTTACTTTCGTGCCAATGTCACTGTTTCCCACGGATTTCTGAGCAGGGAGCAAATGGATCAGCTTGTGTCCTTTCATGTCTCTATTTGCCATATGATTTTTTTCATTGTTACCAAGGCAACCCTTCTACCCACCCCCCAACAGGCGAGCTCTCAATACAATGTAAGTTATTGTCGGGAGCAATTATTAGGCTGTTATTAAAGCCCTATTGAGATATGTCAGTATCCCGTAGGAATTTGAAACAAGTGGGAGCAGAGACAATAGCGAGCATTAGAGGACCGAACGCGTCGTGCTGCTGGTAGCGTGGGGAGGATGCCTGCAGCCCTCCTTACAATGTCTCATAAAAGCTAGGAGCAGTCTTCCCAAACTGACAGAAGTCGGGATGTGCCAACGTGGATTAACAGTGAAAGGGAAGAGGGGAGAGTGCTCTGTCAGGACTCTTGGGCTGCGTGCTGCTCCTCGCGTGGCTGCCGTGCACAGCCCACAGGGCCAGGCTGTAGGGAGTGCATTGTTTTGATGGAAATGATAGTAAAGATCCCCAGCCCACGGGGATGGGAGACTGTTCTTTGTTAGAAGGTCTTCTCCATTTAAGGATCCCTATTTTTGTGTCCTGGGTTTAAAAGGGAGTTATCCATCGTCAGTGGAAGGATGTGTGGGTGAAGTAAGAGAGGAGAGTGACTTGTGACTTTATTTATTTATTTATCACAGCATTTTCTTTTCCAAAATAAGGCTTTTCCAGTCTCCCAGCTGCGGGAATTCAGGAGATTTAGGAGCAGAAGTTGCCTTGCAGTCTGCTCTTACATTGTGTTTCTTGCTGGTGCCACTGGGGTTGTATTCCTGAAGCCACCACCACTCGTGCAGCCACAACAGCCCAACCTTTTCCAAACTACCCTATGCCCTGGGACTGCATTTCCTGTCGCCTTTGTCTTGCTGACGCAGTCCTTCTTGTGAGCAGTAGCAAAACTGACAGGGTTTTATAGCACCGTATCGATTTCTTCCAGGAATTTCCTTCCACGAAGCCGCAGTGTTCTCATGGGTCAGAGATGTCACCAGGCTGATTTGGCATTTCGTTTGTGACAGTTGTCAGAAGACAACTGGCTCGCCCAGAACATCTTTGTCTCGGGCTGTGCAAATGTTAAGAGCAATTGTGAGTGCAGATGGAGAATCCTTTAATGATGCTGCATATGCAAAAGAAAAAAAAAAGGCAGGAGAGTTTGCAAGAACCGTATTTCTGGCTGTTGGAAAGCAAGACTGTTTCTGGTTTTTAGAAGCTAATTTCTCTATGAAGATCACTTTAAACTCATGTAAATAGAAGATCCGCCTCCATGATTTCCTCTTCCCACTGGTTGGGAAAGGTCTTTTCTTCCATCCCAGACTTAATGTAGAAGTGTAGAGGCCTGTCCCATGCCCCTGCACAGTAGTGTGCCGTGATAAATATCTGGGGCTGTGTTTGTATGTCTCTGTAATGCTTAGTCTGATGTGTAACACGTTCCTCAGTTCTCATTTATGATTTTTCTGCTGTTTACTTCTCACATAGATTTTGTGTCCACGGATAGCAGCAGTGAGGGGTTCCCAGCTAGCAGACAGATCCAAGTGCATCTGAATCCATCTGCTGCTGGCATCTGGCAGCTGTCTGTCAGGTAAAGCCTGTGGTGGCTTCAGTTTTCCAGTCCCTCCATTGTATCAGTGCTTGCCTTTGCTCCTCTGGCTATTTTCCTGACCTCTGATGAAATAAGGGCTGGGAATTGTGTGAGCTCTGTGGTTACCCATAGGTTTGTGGGTAGCAGCAAAGCAGACTGATGCAAACACCACAACTGCTCAGAGCTGCTTTGTGTTTCAGCAGCTTTAGGAGCAGCTCACTCCATCTCATTAATGAACACTGTGGTAATACGGAAGTTGGTTCATTGAGAGTTTGTTAAAGAGTTGTTAAATGAAGTCAGGTTTCATAGTTAATGGCACCGGAATATCTATCAGCATATGTCTTTTGACAGCGTTACCATTTCAGGCTCTGAAAATGATGTAACTATTTTACTGTAATAAAATAATTACAATTTTCAGAGAGGAATCCAGGGCAGTAGGGTACGGTTCATAAAAACACTTGCTTTGGCAAACATTTTACTGCTCAAAATAAAAAGCAATTATTTAAAATTATAAAATCTCTTTTGCGCAGTGTTGCAAACCTTTTTTAAAGTCCTGGCAGAATTCCTACATGTGCATAACTTGTCTGAGTAACCATCACCTCTATGGAACCTCGTTTAATCCTTGTCAGATTTGGCTACTTGAAACTTAGTTGTGAATATTTTAAACATGGGCTCTTGCTGTGAATCTTTATTGCTAGTTGTAGAGGTGGTGTGTATTTACACTTCATTTGCAGGGAAAGAGTGTATTTTTCATCTTTCAGTGCTAATGAAGCTGCTAATTAGAAGAGATACATAGTTTGTGAATATGCAAAGAACATTTCACAGGTCATTTCTTAAGTGGTATTAAACAACATGCTAATAAGACACGCTAGGTGGATGTGTTAGTGAATCTTTAATTTCCAATAGCAGGAGCAAACCCTAAATTATAAAATTCTTTACAGATAGCTGCAAAAATACTCTTGCATAAAATGTCACTTGCTATAAATTTCCTAAATTTGCTCTTCTGCAATAAACACAAAAGCAAATGATATCCATTAGTTCAGCAGCAGCAACTCAGCTTGGTCTTTTCAAGCTCGTTCTTAAAAAGCAAGATTGATTTAATGTTCAGTGACTTTCTGTGTAGAGGCTGCCTTGTGTCGTTGTGTTTTGTGCCTTGTGGGTGTTCTCCTGTCCCTCCAAACAATCCTGTGTAACTGATAGTGTCAGCTGAGCCGTCTGATCCATGGCTGGAGCACTGAGGCTGCTCCAACACTGCTGACAGAGGACTTGCATTCTGGCATAGGTGTGACATCTCTAAAGAAGGGAAAGCTATTTTTTTCTCCAAGAAGTTATTACAGTTTCCTCTAACTTACATTTCATTCTGAACTGTTTGTCTTACTGCCTTTGATACCTTGTGTTGATATATTCTCTTGTCCTCATGCCATACGAAGCCTCCAGGTCTCATCAGTATTTTTGCTTTGTAGCTGTTGAATGTAATAACACCAAATGGACTTACCAGATATCACAGTGATTATAATGAATGCTCAGCTCGGTTCTGGCTACAAATTCCAAATGTTATTGAGATCCCTTGTCTGTATGAAGACTTGAATTTCTTCCTAGATAGTTTTTTCAGACTCACTTCTGCTCTGCCCAGTGTTACATGTGTGTGACAGCCTGTAAGTGCTTGTCAGGTAAGCTCCAAAGTCGGAGAGTCTTCTCCAAAGCTGGAAACTCTTTCCCTAAAATGAACTCTGTCCCTTGCAGCAAACATGCTGTCTTGGCTGTTTCCTTTATGTCAGCAGTTCCTCTTGTAATAGTCTCAAAATTCGTGGTGACTTTTTTCTGCATTTCAGAGATTCAGACAGAGGCACATGGACAGATACTTGGGTAAGTCCAAGACCTAGGACACTCCTTTGGTCTTGAATGCAGTTATCCTTTATCCAGCTGAATTTGGATGACAACAGTAGTGGAAGTTCTTCCTCATGGGGAGCAAAGATGTGCCAAAGCTTTTTGGGGAGCACTTATCAGTATGGTTTAATATTTTTTTTTTTACAATGGAATCCTTCTGGCAGCTCCATCTTGTATTTCTGCTGAATTCTGACTGTTTTGTCATCTGCATGCTACCTGCCATGTGGCACATTTCATGTACTTGTTTGGCAAAGGAGAGGAAAATACATCCATGTTCTGCTTTAAAAATAGTGCCGCCGTCTGTAAGACCACTTGTGTTGTGTGGGGGGATTGCCGTGCTAACACTGTCTCTGGAGGCAGATTGATAGCTACTGAGCTGCAGATTCGGGCTCTGTGTGTGTGAATCGAGTGAGAAAACAGCCAACAAACCTGAAAATTAATTCATATGTTCAATGTGAGTTTGCAAGGGGAGGGGGGAGGTGTTTAATCTTTTGGATTACTTTTTGGTTAAAAGTTACCATTATTTCAGAGGGAGGGCAAGAAGTTTCATGGAAAGCTGAATTGACTCCAGTGAGTCAAAAGAGGTGACTGAGACCTCGGGCATGTTTATGAGGAATAGAGGTTGTGTTTCTAATTGAGGGTGGTGGAGACCAAGGCAGAAGCAAATAACTCTTGGTGGTGGCAGGACCAAGTGCAGCATCAGCAGCTTCCTCCTTTGTCACCACAGAGGGCAGGCACACAAGTGGTGTTGCTATCATGTGTGCGCTGGTCTGTACATTCAAAGCCAGGGTGGTTTGCCAGTGTTGGCAAACAGGAAGGTTTTTCAGCTTGAGACATTTCTTTGAGGTTAGTTGTGTGTCTCTCTCCCTCAGGAAGCTCAAGTGTGCACAGATAGGGACATTTTTCTTGTGTCTCTGCCTTAAATTTTCACTTCATTCATTCCATCCTGTCCCTTCTAACCCATCCCTCTTTTCTTTCACTACTGTAATGAATTAATGATTTTATGTAAATGTGGTGTTTGATGGACTGAGGAGGTGTGCCTTGGGACTTGTTTAAGCTATCACTTAGGAAATGCATCATCTGCTTCATGTTTTCTGCAATTGCACTCAGTTTTATTTTTCCTTTATTCCTTCTCCCTCTTCTCCAATTTTTCCCCCATCAAAGAAGTTCTTTAAGCATGTTTAGACCTTTTGCCTGGGATTCAGGATTTCATTATTTTATCCATTCTGTCTCTGTGCCCTGTCCCCCCCTTCCCCCCCCCTTATTTTCCACCCTAAATGTGAAGAAAAAAGCAATCATCCCTGCATTACATACCTGATTGCTATTCAGTTCCCAAGGGAGAGGCACTGGAAACTAACTGCATGGGCTGAAGGTCTGGGCTCTCTGGTTAGATTCACTGAATGTCACTAATTAGAGCAGAGTAACCACTTACATATTTATTCATGTTTCAGAGCAGTTGGTGAATCAATTGGGTGAATGAACTGGGGCACCTTCAGTGCTTCTTGTGCTGAATATGCTGAAGGACCAACCCTAAACCTTATGTACTTAACCTCCAAGTCTGTTGATGTTGGTTCTTTTTGGCTTGCTGGTACAGACCAGTATGACTGTAACAAAATTTCATTTCTCTGTGACTTTTAGATGATGCTTTTTCCACTCCCCTGTCTCCTGCTGTTGAAGAGGAGCTGATTCCAGCCTCTGAAATGTTTGCCCAAAATAAAAAATTTCTATTCTGGTGAGGGGAAAAAAATAAATAATGTTGCCATTAAGGCCATCCTCACCCTACTTGTTAATTTGCCTAAAGCCTAAATTAAAATCCTTGTAGGACATAAAATCAGGACAACGACCACTTATGCCACTGCACAAATGAAACAGCAGAGAATAACCTTGCCTCACACGGTGGATTTTTTTAGACAGTGCAGATGGATTTCCCCACAAACACCTTGAAGTGTTGCCTTTCACCAAAATTCTGTCTGAATTTAGCTCCTAATTGGTAATAGCTCGTTTACATTCCTCGAGCAGGATGGTGACAGCCTCCTAGTCCCCCCTCGCTGGGAGATTTGCATTCCATCTGCTCTGGCTGTGGATCAGCCGGCTACATGAGCAGTGCTTCGGGATGCTGGTCATCTGTTGCTGTAGAACTCTTGGGTGAGGACACAGCCAGTAAAGACTCGGATGGGGGAGTGAGAATAACCATTATGGGGTTTTGCTCTTATGGCTGGAACGGGCATTGTTGGGTCTGGATTTCCTGGAGCACAGGAAAAGCTTTCAAACACTTGGTGGACAAAGCTCCAAGCTCCTTCCCGCTTGCTGCTGCTTTTTGGAGTGTGTTCTCTCCATTCTAGTCATATCACCCATACTTTAAATAAGGATCAGCCTTTAATTTAACAGGTTTTGCAAAGAAGAAGGTTTCAAGTCAACCACAGCTTCAAAGTGGGCAGCATCTTGTTCACTGATGCTTGGCAAAGTTGTTGTGTACAGCACACAGGTTTCTTTGGGAAGATATCCATAGGTGATTTATTCAAGGTTATTGAAAATACTGTTGCTCTGTCCATTTGCACAGCTGATTCTGCAACCGGGACTTAAATTCAGGCTTTTTGCCACCGCCACAAAAAGGGGTAAAATAGAATTAAATGTAGTGGCTCTGTAACATGTTCTTTGAAATGTAAATAAGAGGTGACTTAGGAAGTCGAGGCATTGAGGTTTTTTACCCTCAGCATACTCCGAGTTTGTGTTTGGATGCAAAACCTTTCTGTTGGCAGTTCCTTCTGCAGTCGGTGTATTCCCTTCCCACCAGGTTTTGTTCAGGAAGCAATAGAAATTACTGAATGGTTCCTTTTGCCTTTTTATTTACCAAGTGCCAGCAGTGCTGTGCATTGAGCCCGGGGGAAATGTGGCGGGGGGAAATCACACGCCTCTCAGTTTTTCTTCTTATTTGGGGTGTAAAAATCCTTTTCAAAAGGATTCATTCCAGTTCCAGTCTGGCAGGGATGTTCCAAGAGGAGATAGCCGTGTGGTTTCTGGCTAGGGGCTCATGCTCTGCAAAATGAAAGCGATTAGCTTGGAAGACAGACAAACAAACAAGTGCAGTCCTGCTCTCTGCTGCATTTTAATCTTCAACTGGAATTACCCCTGCGACACAGCAGCTCTGTTGAGGAGTTGAAGTGGGCATAGACTTTCAAATCAATCCCTTTGAAAGGCCATCTTCTGTCCCCTTGAAGGAAGGACGCTTGCACTGCAGCTTATTCCTTCCGTGTTCTTAAATCATAGCAAAGCAGGATCTCAGGAATGCTGCTTTTGCTTAAACTGGTTTTAAACAAGCCCTTTAAGCACGGGATTGAGAGGAAGGGAGGGCAAAGGGATGCTCCCTGAGAGTGTGTTTGGAAGAAAACAACTCCAAACTTGTGGGGACCTGCACTGGAGTAGTTCTGGTTATCTTGAATTTACCGCAGTGTCTCTGGGAATGCTTCAGTCCTTGTTTTTTAATTAATATGGCAGGCTAGGGCTCAGCTGGGTGGCTGTGCACTGTGTGAGCAAGAAGCAATATAACCTTGAGTAGGCTTTGTAATGTTGTGGTGAGGATCCTCCAACATCTGTTGCTGTAATAATATAAGAATTAAAGCAGAAGAATTACTGCCTTGCGTGGAGAAGCAGTACCTTAATGTTCATTTGCTGGTATTTTAGTTAGACTTCTATAATTTAAAAAGAAAAATGTTGTTTTAAATTGTGCAAAACATTTAGGAAGATGCTGTTGTGAAACATTTATGAGAATTAACAATCTGTTCTGTTCCTGAATGTGGTCTGACTGTAAGGGTGCCCTGGTAAAATACTGCACAGAGCCACACTTGAGCTTTGTGTCATTTCTCTGAGATACCTGAAAACCTTATTTTTCTTCATCTGATAATTGCTTGCTTATTATTTTCCTGCTAACTGTTTGCTCTTATTAGCTAGTAAAATAAAAAAGGAAAAATGAACTTGAGTAATGTTGGCTCCCTGGGGGGAGATTAAGCCATTGATAGCACGTTGGAAGTAGATTTGTCTTTGTACCCGTTCACTGTACTCCATATGGGGGACCTGTTGTTGGTTCTGCGTCATTTGTTTTGTCTTTCTGGTCGCTCTTAATATTAATTGAAGTCTTTCCCAAGACACAGTTCTGTTAATCTTCCTTTTGTCATTTCCCTCCTCTCCCCGCCCCCAATATCCCCAATGAACATGCTCTCCTGTGTCTGAAAAGAGCTTTTAAAGTACCATTGTTGTTGTTTTTTTAATGGTGATGGTTCGTTTATTCACCTGTTTGTTTTTTTTTACCGCTAGTATTTGTGTTTCTATTTGTTTGCTTGACTTGTGAATTTTGTATGTGCCGTAATTGTTATAAGGATGCAAATAGTTTCCTGGAGTGATGGGTATAGGTCTCTTATCAGCTCCGATTATGCAAAATGTTTTCAATTAGCTGCAGTTCCCTTCCCTGCCTCCCCGCCCCGACCAACAGAGCTGAGCAGGGTCTCTGCGGACACCGGGGTGCTGTGCAGGAGCAGCCCTTTTCCTTCTGCATCTCATCCTGTCCCGGCAGCGTTCTTAGGGTCAGGAGGCACGCTCTGCTACTTGTGTTTCTAAAAAGTTAAAATACTCTTAATCGCACCATTTCCCTAAAGGTTTTCAATATCACTGCTGGCAGCTTAAAGGAGGTTCTTGCTCTGCCCTGAGATTCTCACAATTTTGCCAGCAGCGATGGAAACAAAGGATCCTCCTGGACTGCAAAACTTTTCCTTGAGCTTATCCTTTATTTGGCAAAACCATAGCAGGTAATAAAGTGCTTTTTACGATGTTGGTAACTACCAAAGCAAGATGCTTTTTTAGAGGGACTCATGTGATGGCTGAATGTGAAATGGTAATTTCTGTGGTGCCTTTGCAGAGAACAGTTGGCAGGAAGTGACTAAAAAGTTCCTGTAAGGCTTGAGATGGTTCTGGCTCCGAGGTTTCCACCTCCATGTGTAGTGGAAGGTGTCCCTGCCCGTGGCAGAGCAGTTGGAACAAGATGGTCTTCAAGGTCCCTTCCAACCCAAACTATTCCATGATGGTGACATACAGTGACAAAGTACAACAAGGGGGAAATAGAGGCACTTCCTGACAGAAATAGAGGTATGGAGGCTTTATTGAGAGAGCTTGAAGCCTTGTGGATGTGGATGGTTTTTGCTTAGGTAGTGCAGGGAAGAGCTCTGTGCCTTTCTGCCTCATACGGAGAAGATTCCCGTGTTCAAAACCAGTGCTGACTCTGGTTTGCCAATGAATTTCTGAATTATGTGCAGCAGGATGAAATGACTGATTATAAATACCTTCATCCCTCAGAAGAAATATTTTGAAGCCCTCTGAATGCTACCTCGGTAGCTGGAACACACTTTTTTCCCTGTTCTGCCTTAAATGGAGCTTGCTGCTTGTTTTAGGCCTATCCTTGGCCCCTGCCTAACAGAACCCATCAAGGAATGGAGGAGGTTGAGACTGACCTTTTCAAGCACACAGTTGTGTGTTTGGGCAGTCACAGCAGAGCAGCTGAGATTGCTGGGTGCAGGGACTCAAAGAAGTGCTTGAGTCCACAGTGAGGTTTTGTACAAACTGAGTTTATGCCTCTAGTTCTGTGTTATCAGTCCAGAAGGGCTGGTGTAGGTCAGGCTTGTGCAGGTATTTAAGCCCTCTCCAAGGAAAGCAGGCTGTTGGTTTGCTGGGCTTGGTCCTATGGCACCTGAACAGGGCATAATTTTAATGCCCTGAAAGATGGCATTTCCAATAAAGCTCTCTGAGTGTGTATCCTGCTGGTGGCCACCTGCAAGTCCTGAGGAAGAACAGAACTGCTTAGGCTGTGTGATTCTCAGTTTGGGTGAGCGTGGTCAGGGTGGTGCAGCACAGGTGATCTGCTTGTCAGGCTGCAGTTGCAGGGATGGCTTCATCCCCTGGAAGGTGCTGATAGTATCTACGGCTGTTGTTTCAGCATAAATTAGCACCTCTCTTGTCGGACTTGCTCATGCAGGACCTGACTTTTGCCAGCCATTTAAAAAGAAAAATAAAAAATATATATAAACAGTGTAAAAAGTGATATTTGGTGGAGGGAGGAAAAGAATGGGAGAAGAAGCACTGAAAGAACAAGACTTAAATTCCATTTCACAATGATTCTGCCCTGCCTTTATCTTGTTTGTCAGGTTAAGTCTGCCATGGCATGCATATATGAACTGTGTTCAACCTTTTTAGTCCTTTTCTGGGGAGAAGATGTTCTTTTTACTCTATACTCAGTACTGTCATACTGAACATCACCTGCACCGTGGGGGCTGTGGACAAAGGAAGATGTCCCCAGGGGAACATAAGGAAGCTGGGACCTGTTGCACAGGAGTCATGTGCAGAGTACCTTTGACACAGATAAGGCAAATGTTGCTGCAATCACTGCTCTAACACCATGTTGCAGTGAATTCTTAGTTTACTTTGTTTCTCAGTGTATGTCTTCTTTTAAGCACTTTGCATTTTTACAATAAAAAAATATCTATTTGATGAAGCAACCTGCTATAGTTAGATGCCCCTGCTCCTCACAAAGAGATTGGACTAGATGGACTTTAAATGTCCCTTCCAAACCCAAACAGATCTGCAATTCTGTGATTTCCATTTCTTTTCAATATAGCTGATGTCTCAGAAAAGTTTAGGGATCAGTTGTGCTGTAGTACACAAGCTCTACCCAGTCTGCATCCGAGACAGGGATGGCTTTTCCCCACGAGAGAGTTTGAGAAGGGAAGGCTGGAGGTACACGAGCTGCTGGAGCACTGGCAGGAGCTGAGAGACTGTGGAGACTTGAACATGTTCAGTCTGTTTAGCAAATAATTGAGACATTTACTCTTGATTCCAGCTCCAGTGAGCTGTGCTGGCTTCACCAGTGTCTCCTTGTCAGCTGAGCTCTGGGTGATGCCTTTAGTCATCTCTCAGCACAGGAGAGAGGCGAGTCCAAGCAGGTGATGTGATATTCCAGTGAAATCAGTCCAACAGGTAACTGCTGCCAGAGGGGGAATCTCCCTCTCACTGTCCCCTCCCTCTGTGCAAGGAGCTCTTTTAAACTTCTCATAGGAAACTAGTTTCTTGATCAATTAGGTTTTTAATGTTTTCTAGTACTAATGCTGAGTAATTCTCTAAATGCCAGATTAACTTCCTGAACTGGTTCACTGTGGTCTTGGATGAGCAGTGGTACCAGAGCAAGGAAAGGATATCATGTGTGTGTCTGAGAGAGGACATAAAGGACAGCTGGAACTCCCCATCACTCCATCTCCATGCAGTTTTCCTAGGAAGGAAAATCTTTATCTAACAATATAAGACTTAAAAGTTCACTTTATCAATGTTCCTTTAACTGGCTGTAATTTCAGTTTTATTTTAATTCCTCTCTTGTTTTTTAGTTATGTCAGATGTTCTGATGGGTTTTGTGCTGTTTTAATGAGAAGGTAATTGTTATTGCTCAGTAAAATTCTGGAAATAAAACTACTAAAGCTGGAGGCTCAATAAAAGGAACATAAACAGTCACTTTATTTTGAAGCTTCAGATCCTCACAGAAACCTTTTTTGCTCGATTAAAATATTTACAATATCAAATTTACATCTTTCTTGATAAGTGTGAATGCACATTAAAAAAAGATTAAAATGTTTCCTCTTATTTCTCCTTCTGTGCCATGAAATATGACCTTCATTCAGGAGATGGGGTTGGGGAAACAGCATTTGTGGGTTTTAGGGTGAGGGATCTCTGCTCTATTCAGGACTGAGGTATTTGGGTTTCCTTTGATTGCCCCTTTCTCCTGCACTTCCAGTCCTCATGGTTTCCTATGGGCTTCCATGGTGGTCTCCCTGTGGAAGTTCCCAGTCTTCTTTGGGGGCTGGCACAGATCTACACGACTGGGGTGATCTTCTCTTCCTTTTTCTGGAGCCTACACATGTATTTGTGTAAGTGTTGCTTGACTAAAAGGTCAAGAGCTCTAGTACTTGTCCTGATAATCAGCAGAGGGTTGGCTGAGTTCATTGAGTCTTGTCATGCTGAAGGGAAAGGTGGGGAAGGTGAATACTAGGAAAAACTTCAGTTTGAACTCTGAGCCCCTGATTTTGTATCAGCGATTCTGGTCTTGGTTTTTCGTGCTGCTCTGTGCTTTTGTTTTGTATTTATCTTCTCGGTTTAAGGACCAAATTGGGCAACTTAGGGAAGTGTCCCTATTTCCATCCATGTGATTTGGCAGAAGGAAGGTTTTTCAGATCGTTTTGTAGCTGTATAATAGCACAGCTGTGTTAGTTTATTTGAGATCCATTCAGAGGATCTTAAAAGCATTAACAGATACTACTAAGTTTTTAGTTTGGTGGCCCTACCATGGAAGAGGAGGAAAACCTATCAGCTCAGATGAAAGGCTAATGAAGAGCTCTCTTGATAGAGGGGATGGATGGCAGTGCTGAACTCTTGTCTCCTGTAGCATCAGCCAGATGTGCACGGGCCTGTTCAGGTCCCTTGTCCCTTAGAGGCTGGAGAATCTCTGCTTTGCTTAACCTCCAGTGTGTCAACTGTGGTATGGTTTTTTTGTGCAACCATAATTGCTGCTGCCTTGTCCTGTTTTAATGAAAGCCAGGACTCGAGGCAGCACATGAGCAGCTTGGGGAACGTGCAGGTGTGTTGTGTAAATAGGGAATGTCCTGGTGTGACCCTGGTAATTCCACAGAGCTGTGGGATCTCTGTTTGCAATGTTGGTTACTTGTCTAAACTGAGCATACGTGGCCCAAACAGGTTCTAGGATGCACCGAGTAACTCAGCCCTGGTGCTCTCCATTCCTTGTCTTGGAGCCTGGTAATGGTGAAATGTCATCTGGACTCTTAGTGCCTGTTGTTGGCTGGCTTTTCTTTACCCTGAAGCATGTGGCACTTTTTCACATCAAGCTTACTGGGAAGTGTTTGCAAAAACACATATCGATTCTTTACTTTCCTCCTTGAAAACAGAAGACTTTGGGGCTTGTTGTTAACCAGGGAAGGCAGGTATTGAGAGTGCTCTCCCTGTGTGATGCCTCCTGGCTGTCAGGACCTGGCTCCACATCTGTCATCCCATATTACCAATATTTTTTGTGGTAGATTTTGAAATACTGTTAGGCATTTGTGCTGCTTCTTTTTAACTTATTTATTTATTTACCTGTCACAAGTTTCTGTCTAGCTGTCCCTCAAATCTGAGGTACCACACAGGTTTTGTAATTCTACTGGGAATATTGATTCTCCTAATGGTACAGAAGAGAAGCATCGTAAAGGTGTTCAAGCATCATGGTCACATACAGCTGACAAAGACCAGTGCCACATTCCTTCCTTGCAAAGGGACTTCTTATGAGTGCTGGATGCTTGTTTAAGGAGGTGAACCTGTAGAACAGCTGTGCAGCTGCCTTGTAGACCACAAAACCTGACACCAAGCTCATAGCAGCCAGCTGGACAACAGCTGTCTCCTCACATCTGGCTACTGCATTGCTTGGTTTTTCTGCACCTGAAGTTCATACCAGGATGCTGTTGTTGCTTTAGAATCTATGTTTACAAAGTCACAAAGATAAATAATTTATAGTAGACACTTGGATGTCTGTCTTGTAGACATGTTGAGGAGTTGCTTTCTCTTTCCAACTAAATAAACCATTTACAGAATTCTGGCTGGTTTCCTCCTAAGATTTCACTGCTACAACCTACAAAATAAGGAAGCAGAACTTCTACCAACCTGAAAAATCACAATTTTTAAAGGTATTTTGAAACAGATTTCGTTCATTGATGGTTTTTTGGTAAAAACAACAAAATGGTGAACCAAAACCTGAGAGAACTTGTCTTGGTGTCCTGCAGCTGTTCTTGCCTCCTCCTTCACCTGCCCACACATAAACCCTGCATGTGCAGGCAATACCAACCTCATTTGCTGCCTGAGTGGTCATTTTTTATTGCCAGATTCAGGGAAATAATTTAATAACCAAATCTAATTTGGGTTAAAACACTCATTAAGTGGAGAGCTGACCAGCTCATCTGTGATGGCTCAGAAAAGCAGATATAGCCTGCTATGATTTTTCTTAATATTTTATTTAGTGCATGAAGCTTCTTTCTTACTGATTTTATAGCATTTTAATCTGAGGTCCACTTTCATCTGATGGAATAAATTCAGAGAGAGATAGACACCGTTATATGCACAATTTGCAGCTCAGCTGTTAAGGTGGAATAGCATGAACATAAATGTTCCTTATTTGCCAGCAGAGGTGCCTTTCTTCCTCTACCTATAGCAAGATACATTCTTGGAAGAAATTTCTGTATGTGTACCTAAAGCACTTAAAATTATGCACCAGGAAACTTTTATTTGCCACAAGATTGGACATGAAAGTACATGGTGAGTAATTAATTTATTGGAAGTTTCAGCAACTGATCCAGTTTGCAGCTGACCCGAGTGTGGCTTTCTGTTGTGAGGAAGGGAGTTGCCTTTTTGAAGAACCTTTCCTCTGGAAAAATACCCCAATAAACACAAGGATGACGCACTAGGAGTGTAAAGGTGATCTCAGTCCTTGCATTTATGAACTACAGAGTTTGATTTTTAGCTGTGAAGTTTCCCTGTGTCAGAAGGTTGGGGAACCACAGTGTGGGTGCTGCAGAACTGGGAATGGTGTTAGAAACTTGGGACGGTCGAGTAGACAGACAAAGCTGACGGCATTTGGGAGGCAGATACATGTTCTCGTTACACTGACCCACTTTTGATGAATTTTGAGTGCTAATAGAAGTGGCTTTTTCTTTTTTCCTTTTCCCTAATGTGCCACTGGGCCTAGAAGTGTAAGCAGTTACTATCTTTATAAACCTGGGAACAAGAAAACTGTCTTTTAAATCTTGTTAATTTTTCAGAACACTGCTCTGTTGTTAAGATTTAGTTAAGTCCTGAGTACAGAGTGTGGGAATTGTTAAAAACTTACTGTGGTGCTGCTGTTAAACTTGTGATCATCTGTTCAGTATCATTTGATGTGTTTAATGCCAATGTTGAGTTTGATTTTTATTTTTATTTCACTGGCTCACTGTCAGAGCCCTTCTCGTAAATGAAATTGCCTCTTCTGCTGTGTTGAAATAGCATTACTCAGATAAAGCTGTTTTGTGGCAAACAGAAGGTGATTCAGAGAACTACACCTGTGTTGATCTCATAACAAAGCTAATTAATCTTTTTTAATTAAATGCCCTTTAAAATTCAGCATGATTAAGACTAAAGGATTTTTTTAAAAGTGATTACTTTTAGAGGGCACTGCTCTAACAAAGAAAACTTTTCACTGTGTATGTTCTTGCAAGAGGGTGAGTAAGAAGAGGTGCCTTGGGATGCTGATCATTTGTTTATACACTACAGCTGCAAAAAATGAGAAATTAAATGAGCAGTTGAGAGAAGCACCGAAAAATGAGTGCTTGGGACAGCACAGAAATGTAATTTGGATGTTAATTTTTAAACTTCAGGTCCTGTCTTGGGTGTGCCAACATCTGAGCTTTCTGCAAACCAGAAAAAGTGGGATGGGGGGAACACATCCAGACTGCTGCTGGTTTGGGCTTTGCAAGTAAAAGCAAGAGCCTTTCAGGTTTGCTGTGTTGTTTATTTTTTATTCACGACAGGCAATCCATAGGAAGATGAGGTCGGGAAGCTGCACTATTGATCAGACTCTCTTCTTGGCAGCCTTGTCCGTGGCAACTCCGTGGAGCTGAGGGTAAATGGAGTATTAGGGCTATAGAAAAAGAACAAAAGGAAGGTTACTGCTGGCCCTTCTTGGCAGCAATAGCTGGATGCCTTTTAAAAACAGCCCCTGTTGTCATGGAGCTTCCCAATCCAAGGCCGGGTTTCTGGCACCGTGATTTTCTCATGGCAAAACGCGTTGTCCTGTCCCAGCCCGGGGGGGAAAGAAAGAAAGAAATCAAGGCAGTACCCTTGGCAGCACTGGTCTATTATTGCAGCTGAATGACTGGACTGCAGTGGGAGCAGGACCAAAGGGAAACCTTTTCTTCACAGAGAATCCTGATTTTTTAAAGGTTGGCATCCACCCTGGTCTGCAAAAGATCTTTTATAAGGCAGCGTTTGACATTTGGAGAAGGATTTTGAATAGTTGATACAGAACTCGCTTTCCTCGGAGTCAGCAGTGTTTTGGGGTTGAAACAGAGACCTGAATTCCTAATCTCAAGGTTTTTGGAAGGGCTTTCGGTGGCAATTGGTTTGTATTTTAAAGCCCATTTTCCTTGTCTAAACTTCAGATTATAGTCAAACTGTTCAACACACTTGTTTATCATTCCCCAAAGTGATCAGTAATCTACAAAACAAGATACTTATTTATTTGGCACTGATTATGTTAGTTTAACACTATGTTGCTTTACTGACCTTTTTGGTATCTTAAAAGGTGATGTTTTGGTTGTGTAGAAATATTCATGCTTGACTTTATGGACAAAAAGTATATTCCAGTCCTGACGAGATTTTTTTTTTCTTTATTCTTTGGTAATTCCAGTGACTGAAGTTTAAAAACTTGCTTGGTCTTACTGTTCTTTTGTGAATGTACTGAAACAAGCGATGGCAGAAGAGGTTTGGTGTTTCTGAAGCAGGAAAGCAGTGAGCCTGTGTGCTTTCATTTCTATATGGCTTATTTTTAAAGGCAGAAAAGGGTGGCTCCCCTTTTCCATGTCAGAAAGCATCTATAGGTAAGCTTTTCTGCTAGACATGGGTGAACTCTTTGGCCTGAAGAATTTGCCTTTCAGGTCCGTCCTTAAGAGTCAGCTCTGGTTTGTCACTGCCCCATCACTGTTATTTGGAGAGTTTCAGGCAGCTGGTGAATAAAATCTCTGCCCTTTCAGTATTCCATGGCAATGTCTGTTGCTTCACCCGCCTGTTTCTGCTTTGGCTGCTCTTGGGTCGAGGATTTAGAGCTCTTGAAGGCAAGTTCAGATTGGCCTCACTGGGAGGGCCCCGCGGTAGGATGTCGCAACTGCTGTGGCTCTGCTGCAGTTCCCAGCCCTGCAGCAGAGTTATTTTCTGTGCTCCTGGTGTTTCTGGCTGCCCTCAAGGAGTGGGATTGCTTGGGGCACGTGCAGCTTGGGCTCTGCAGGGCCAGGGACCGCAAGCAGGGCTGTAATGACACCTCGGGGCTGCTGCGGCTTTTCCTCAGCACAGAGGAGCCCAAGCCCTGTCATTCCAGGGTTGGTTTGCACAAGGGAGGGAGGCCTTATCCTTGGGAGTAGCCACAGATCTATGTCTACAATGACTGGATAATAAAGGAACCCCGGGAGCCAAAACTTGGAGCTTGGAACAGCCTTTGGAGCCCTTGAGAATTCTTTTCTACAAGCCCTTGGGTGGTGGAGTAGTAAACACCAGGCATCTCTGCAGAAGTGGTTATTTTCTCTCTCTTTACTTTTTAAAGCATCACCAAACTCCAAAAGAAGAGAGACTTCTTGCAAGGTTGCCCCTGCACTCCAGTTTTGTGTTGTGCTCTTTGTTCTTTTTGTGCTGTCCCTTAAAAAGGTTACTGAAGTGTGCATAGGTTTGTGGTGCTTAATATCAGGGCTACAAGCATAAACCCCAGAAAGTTCTAAGTGTTGAAAGTCTCTGTCTAAATATTCTCTTGATTAATGCTACTTTGAAAGTGTTTTTACCTAGAAATTAGGGCTAAAGCAAAAGATTTCTTTGCTATGACAGTCCAGTATATGTATCTGCTAGTGAGTGAAGCTTTTCTCTAGTCACTTGTCTTCTCAATTTAATAATGTGTATTTCAACATCTGTTTGAATCTGTTCACCCCAGGGAAGTGCTGGAATGACCAGCCCTGGAAGTGTTCAAAAAATGCATGGATGTGTCACTTGAGGACATGGTTTAGTGGTCAACACAGCAGCTCTGGGTTAATGGTTAGACTTGATCTTAGAGGACCTTTCTGACCTGATTCTGTGGTTCTATGATCTATTTCTCAACACCATCAGGACCACAATAAAATTTTAATTTTCCTATTTGTATTAACATTAACTTTTTCAGTCTGTAAGACTGCATGACAATTCAGGGACTGTAACTAAGGGGGGTCTGGAGGGTCTGCCTCACTTCACCATTAGGAATATTTGGTTTCTGACAGTAATGAAATTGGTATTTGTAGTGCCTCTTCTTTAATTTTTTATTCATTAAACTAATTTCTTAATTATTAGAAAATGCATTCTGTCTTTGAGACTTTGTATGGTATTTTTTTATAACAACAAAGTTACCAAATTGCTGCTTTAATTTCAAGTTTTGACTTTAATTATGGAATTGTATGTAGTTCTTCCAAAAGAATGAAAACCATCCCAGAGCAGTGGGGTGAAGGACAGTTGTGGATCTGATCATGATCACCATAACTTAGACCTCTTCCTTTCAACTTTGCCTTTGAGAGAAAGCTTTTATTTTCCAGGAGTGAAGCTTCCAAACAGTTTTCTGTATACTCAGCAGGCAGATTTCAGTTTCCTAAGATGCTAGGTTTGTATTTGAAGGATTACAGTGGTGAGAATGTGGGAATGGTGGCCGAAGGCAGTGAATTCTCCTGAAAGGTCAGATGAAGCCTTCAGTCAAAAACTTAGTGCTTTCCTTCTAAATACAATTGTTTGGTAAGCTGGAGTGAGTGTTTTTGTGACCAGCTTTGGTCTTCAAACACAAGCTGGGTTGGGAAGTGGAAAAGGAGCTTGTGAGAACTGCACTAGCACTTGAAGGATCAAACAAGATGATGGGAACTTTGGTCAATGTGCTGTTACTGTCCCTCCCTGTCTTGGTGCAATTCCTTTTACAGCCAAATATGTGCTCCCCCGAGCCCTTTGGATTTGTTTGTTCTTCTTTTTCTGCATGACAAAGGTGGTGGATTTAATCTGAAAAACTATTTCCATGACAGCCACTTCTAAAACTGTTCCTGTGTTCTTCTGTTACAACTTCTTTGGTTTTTCTATTTTGTTTTATAGACACAGATGAGGACACGGTGAAAAGGTGTTTTGCCACGTTTGAAGAGAAATTCTTCCAAACCTGTGAGAAAGAACTTGCCAAAATCAACATTTTCTATTCAGGTAAGTGCTTATTTGTGTGTATTTGTGGAAAATCCAACAACAGAAAAAGAGTCTGAAGCTCCCAAACTTTCAGAATAACCACAGTGGTGATGCAGGTCTACCATCAGGTAATTAGAGGGTGGGTTTGTATGGAAAACTGTTGTGCTTTAATCACAGATCTGGAGCTAAACTATGGTATTTGGATAGAGGCAGAATGAAGGGCAGGCGATTTCACTGCTCTGCAATAGCATCCTGCTGAGCTTTATGGAGGTTTTCTGAATCTGCAGTGGTAGGTTACACACAGGCTGCAGTGTCTCAGCTTATCCATGCTGACAGTCTCCTGTGCATGTTTTCGGTGGGCTGAGTTCCCTAGCTGGTGTTTCCTGAGCTTCTGCAGGAATAGCTCTCATGGACTTGCCTGTGTATGGTAGCTTGACCATCTTCATGTGTCCAAAACGTTTTTAAACACTTAACTTTTACCTAAACTCTTGCAGCTTTCTGGAGTGCACCAGCCAGTAGCAATTTGTCATTGGCTGTATATAAAATCTTGTTTGAGTAAAAATGTCATGATGGCAAGAGTAGGGATTCCTGGGGGTCATATATCAAGTACTAATGTTTGTTGTTTTCCTTGAGAAAGTTTGCTTTCCCATCCTGTGTTTTGAAAATAAAGCTTTAGAAAGGGAATAATTGGAAATTCACCCTGTAACATTGCTAGAAAAGGCTTAACATGCTCCAGTTCCACCCAGCATTACACTTGAGCTCGTTTTCAGCCTCTTTTGGTGAGGTTTAAAATGGATTTTTCAACTGGGAAAGCATTCAAATATGGATACAACGATGCATTGGCTTCTATACTCTCTCTTAACAAGTTGATTTATTGACTTGGTGCTGTAAACAGGATTTGCAGCACAGTATAGTAGCCTTTTCTAGTTCTGATTTTAATCTGATAACAAAGACAAAGTTGAATTGTGCAAAATAGTTTCATAACCATGGGGTGATGACTTTATTGCTGGCTATTTTATTGCCAGCAGACTCTGGGCTGCGAACATGAGAGAAGCTGAAAGCATGATAGATGCAGTGGCTGAGCGCTGCAGCTTGCCTTGTTCAGCTTCCATCCAGGGAAGTAAATCTCTTTTGGGATGGCTGTGCCTGCTCTCCGAGCTCCCTGGAGCAGAGTAAGTGTCAGGGCCACACCACAGTTTGTTGGTTGAATCGATATGTTTTCTTAGGCCAGCTGGGTTTTAGACTTTATAGGCATTTTTCTGCATGCAGTTCACACATGTCTAACTCAGAGCAGTGTCTTGTTTCCCTGCTGTTTCTATCACAGGTCTGAGGTTTTTATGCTCAGAAACTTGTCTTCCTTTTTGAATCGTATCAGATCCTGTGTACTGCCAGATAGACTCTGTGGAGGAAGTTCTGTCAATTTAGATGCACAATACAGATTATAATTTTCCCTAATGAGGACCTGCTGGCACACGTGCACCCACATGTACACACCCGTTCCAGCACTGTTTAAAATGGCATTAATAATATAGGGTAGGGTGGGTTTTTTCCCTGACTAGCTGTCATTTCAAAAAGTTCTAGGAGAGAATACATGTAATTTGAAAATCTCTTGTCATAAAAGTAAGTCTTTTATTTGCAGAAGAGTGACGTGACTTTCATAGAATGGAAACCCATGATTAGGGTTATTAACGTTCAGCTACAGCAAGAAATGTTCCATCAGTGGTTCCTCTTCATGATCGTGTCAGGAGTGTCATGTGGGACCCTATGGTAACTCCAGGCATGTGTTGGCTTGGTTTATGACCTGGTGCATCCTATTTATTATAGGCTTATTATGTGCCTGTCTTCACAGCTGTAAATATTGCTTGTTTTCAAGAAAGCCAAGGTTTTTGTTGATCTCTGCTTCATTTCCTCATCATCTTTTCCTGTTCTGAGGAACCCCTAGTGAGCAGAACCTGGGATTGCCATACCATGAACAACCTCATCCTCTCAGGATGGGCTGCTCTTGGACCCCAGCTCCTCCATGGAGCACTCGGGGCTGCAATGCCAACTGCAGAATTCCTTTGCCTCTCCCTGTGTGCTCAGCTTGTCAGCTCCCATCAAACATCACCTTAATTCCCCAGCTCATTAGAAAGGAAAACTGCCATTAACTAAGTCAGATTTGAATAGAAATTTGTGATTATTTGAACTATGCTCAAGAAGATCTATCCTTAACTGAAACTAAAAAGAGTGGCAGTACAATTTTCAGATGGTTCCAGCAGAGGAATGCCTGTTCAAGTGCTGAAGTTTTATTTGTGGCCAATTTTGGTTTGGGCTTGGGATTTTCTAGATGGCAGGTTTGTTATATTTTAAATTAGCATCATCAGGATCTGGCTAAACAGTAGTCAGTAACATTTTTGTGGTTAATTTAGGAATGGTCTTACTATTTGTAGGAAACCATGGCTTTAATTTGCTAAGCAAAGTATGGAACATAATATATACAAGCAGGGAAGGGAAGGAGTCCTAAAAGAGCCTGCCTAAAATGCCCGGAGCTTGGGAACTGTGAGGAGGTTCAGGCTGTTTGATCACCTACTGTCTGGTGAAGCAGGTTTGGATCACAACTATGACCACGTAAACTGGAATTTGGGGAGAGGTTTTACTGATTCCTTGGTGTAATAGTGGTTTTTTCCATCATACTTATGTGTGAACTTTCGTTTGAACTCAGAAAATGGAGTCAAAACCCTACCTGGAATTGCATGGTTGAGGTGGTAACTCACTAACTCCAAAGACTTTGAGTCAGGGTCTAGAAATAGCAAAGCTGCTTCTGTATTGCAAGCATTTTTGTTGAAGTCTGCCTCTGTGGGGTTTGGATTTCTCTGTGGCCTCTGCCATGAAATTACACTTGAGCTGAGGGCTCGGTGGGAATCAGGTCGCACAAAATGCTGCAACACCACGAGAGTGGTACCAGTTTCTAAGCTTTTTTCCTAACTCTCTTGAGTGACATCTCTCTTAAAGTCACTTTCTGGAGTGCTAAATTAATGCTAGTAGTGGATAGTGCTAAATTACTGATAGTGGTGAATGTCTTTTCAATTATTTCAGAGTATGTTGCAAACTGAGAAATTAATTTCTATTTCGCTTTCCTGTTTCCCAAGGCAATTCCCTTGGAGGTTTTAAGAATAACAGCACACACTTTGTCTTGTTTTTGCTTCTGCATTGAATCTTCATGATAAAAATGGTACCTTAATAATGTGAAATGACTTGTGGACTGGGTAACTGGAGTCAGTGCAAGAGGGAGGAGGTGGTGACAGGATGGCTCTTTCTCAGGACTGGCAGGGCATTTTGGGACTGGGACAGTTGCCTTTAAAGCCTCATCCTCAGAGGACCGTGGTCCTTCCCTGTGGAGGGAGGGAGCTCTATAGAAGACAGCAGTGACTCTGTCCAACAGTGCTTAATTAAGAAGAATGTTGGTATTTTGAGGTGATGCTTTCTTATGGATGTTGCTTTGCAAAAGGAAAATTGCAGCAGCAGTTTCATAGCTATTTCAAAGCATTGTCTTTGCTTTAAATACTGTGTTATTAGGCTGATGGATTTGAAGATTTTTCTGGACATAGAAAGAAACCAGCACAGTGCTTTCAGTTGTGAGATGAAAATTTAAACCCTTCCATATTTACTAATTTGATCCAAAAGAAATCTGTGTGTCACAGATGGTTTAATAGACGTTTTGAATATAGAGAGTGAACTTGTGAGTTTTATTTATAATGAAGGCTTTTGATTTGAACAGATATCTGTTACTTCTGCCTGAGAGAGTTTCCAAAGTGGGGAAAGACTATTGTTTTTGCAGTCTGATCTTGTGTGTGCTAAATATTATGTGGTTGTAGGCTGCTGGCAGGCAATTCTCACTGTGGGCTCCATTGCCTCTGCTCAGTGGAGTCCTTGCAGTTGTGGAAGTTGTCAGAGAGGAGTTGCCCTTTATTGCATTTAAAATCTTCGTGCTTTAATATAAGTAAAAATGTTACAGAGAGTTTCAGGCTCTTCTGTACTCCGTTTTTCTACCTTGATCCCCATTTTCTGTTTGGAAAGGCGTTCTCCTTCTGGAACACAGAGCACTGTAAAATTGTTTAAAGAGTAGTTTCCCATTTAAAATAAAGCAGAATTGATTAAGACTAAGGAAGAGTGAATCTTATGTCTGAGTGGGGAGCAATAGAGAAGTACCAATAAGTTATTTAAGATACTAATGAACAGAATTAAACTGACAGCCAGCAGAGCTTTGGGTAGCAGAGGGGCTTTGTGGCCCCATGGTTTCTGGTGCAGTGTTGTTTGTCCTGCTGGGTGGAAGTGGCTCCAGCTCCAACACTGAATCTGCTTGGGTCCTTCCTGGCCAGCACCAACACCCATGGCCTGTGAGGGGGCTTATCAACACAGATGCCAAAGCTGTGACTGAAGCCGGAGCAGGGGAAAAAAGCCTGGAAGGAACCAGTTGTTCAGAACAAAGAGAACGATAGTGGTGTTACTTGGGCTGTTTTTAGCTTTAAAAGATGGTTATGCAGCCAAAAATATTATTTTCTGAAAGTACATAAAGCAGCATGTTTAAAGGAACACCTTTTTCATGCTTGAGGTGTGGGGAAGAGAGACCAAATTGTTCTGAAAAAACATCAGAGTAATATTTAAATGCAGGCTGACTGTCTCTTTAACCAGTAAGTAACGAGACAGTGCTTCTAAACTGAGGAAAAGAGGGATAAATTATTACAACGGATCGTGTACAGCAGCTAGTAGTGTTGTAAGTCCTGATCAAAGCAGAGCTGTGTGTAGCTGTCACTGGGAACTTGGCAGAGGGGTTGGGTTGCTCTCTGAGCAACAAAATTCAGTGTCACATTTGAAGTGTGGAGTTTTTCCTCTTTGATTTTCTTACTGTCACATAAAAAGAGAATAAACATGTAGTCAGTATTGGGTGCACAGATATGAGGACTGCTTAGCTTTCTGTCAAGTTTCATAATATTGTCTAGCAGGGCTTTTTCCCTAATGTTTCTTGTGCACTTGATTTATTTGGGAGAGATGAGCAGCTTTCCTTTTGCGCTCAGAGTAGACGTGTGGTCACTGCTTTGGAATTTGGATGAGACCCTATCTCCTGGCTGCCTCCAACCAGGGCTCTGCCAGCTTGGGAACGCCTCTCCCAATGTCCCTGCACTGGTTTGCAGCCCCCAGGTACAGGTTTGGTTTCTTTCACCTGTAACAGGTATTTGTATGGTCCTGGGCTGAGCATCCTCTGGAAATCAGAGCTGGGATGGAAGCTGAGAGGTCTGAGTTCATATCTAATGCTTCTTTAGCCTGTGGTGAAGAAACAGACCCTTGATTTTGACCATATTAATTAAGGCCTTTTATTTTGAGAACATAGCTTTAATGAGAAGAAGCTTCCTTCCCTACTCTGCCTTTGTGAAACCACACCTGGACTGCTGTTCTGGATCTGGGGCTCCCAGCACAAGGAAAACATTAGAGTGGGTCTAAGAGGAGGCCATGAAGATACTCTGGGGGCTGGAACACCTTTCCTATGGGGACAGGCTGAGAGAGTTGGGGGTGTCCAGCCTGGAGAAGTAAAGGCTTCAGGGAAACCTTGGAGCCTTTTCCAGTGCCTAAAGGGGCTCCAGGAGAGCTGGAGAAGGACTTGGGACAAGAGCATGGAGTGACAGGACAAGGGGGAATGGCTTCCCACTGCCAGAGGGCAGGGATAGACGGGATATTGGGAAGGAATTCTTTGCTGTGAGAGGTGATGAGACACTGGCACAGGCTGGCCAGGGAAGCTGTGGCTGCCCCATCCCTGGAAGTGTCCAAGGCCAGGTTGAACAGGGCTTGGAGCCACCTGGTCTAGTGGAAGGTGTCCCTGCTAATGGCAAGGGATTGGAACCAGATGATCTTTAAGGTCCCTTCCAACCCAAACAACTCTATGATTCTATTCTATGTGATGAGAAATATGCAGAGCTTCTGAATTTAGTGCATGATAGTGGAATGCCATGCCCAGGCATAGGAGGAATGGGTATATAGTGCTCTTTAGGGCTTGGTAGGCA
Source organism: Xenops minutus (assembly GCA_035221455.1). NCBI lineage: Eukaryota > Metazoa > Chordata > Aves > Passeriformes > Furnariidae > Xenops > Xenops minutus. The sequence goes on along the minus strand of JAWWEE010000004.1, from coordinate 29,682,812 downwards.
AGCTGTGCCCCTGTGCCCTGACCTGCCCCTGCCCTTGCCGACAGAAAAGCTTGCCGAGGCGCAGCGCCGGTTCACCACTCTGCGCACTGAGCTGCAGTCCACCCTGGATGCACAGAAAGAAGCCAGCGGCGCTTCCACGCTGCAGCGGCGCAGAAAGCCCGTCTTCCACCTGTCCCACGAGGAGCGTGTCCAGCACAGGAACATCCGAGACCTGAAACTGGCCTTCAGTGAGCTCTACCTCAGCCTCATCCTGCTGCAGAACTATCAGGTACCTGCAAAAAGAGGGCCTTCTGCAAAGCCCTGTCTGTAAACTTCTCCACGCTTTGTGTGTCCTTGTGTTGCCTCACTCAAGCCAGGGTTTTATTTATTTCTTCCTTTTCTGGGGAGGCCCCTAGACACCTTGAAAGAAAAGGTAAATACCCAGCAGCTCACAGCCTAAGTCTGGTTACTCTCTATTGAGCTAGAAGTGCTAGGCTGACCTGCAGAAGGACCTTCTTTTTTCCTTTCCTGGGAGGGCTGACTCCAGCACTCGTGGCTGGAACAGGAGGTCACACTGGGACCTCCTCCTTCTGTAGTGTGTTGTTCCATGCAGGGCTTGAGCAGGCAAGCTGGGGAAGAAGCTCTTTTATCTAATATTTGCAGTGAAATTTGAAATCCTAACATACTGTTTCCTCTTGGCGTTACCATGGTAGTGGCTGTGACCTTGCTGTATCAGAATTTCTTGTTAAAACATCCATTTAAAATAAAAATATTGTTATTTCTGCAGCATACAGGCTCATTTGCCTTGAGGTATGAAAAATCCCAAGACTTTAGTTGTACTTGGATTTCTGGCATGGTAAATATTGCAGATGCTGATCTAGTTCCAAAAATCATCAAATAAAAACCTGAAACTGTTAATATAATTTCTTCTGGGCCAGCTCTTCTGGAGTTAAATACTCTGAAATGCTTTTAAGTGTCCTACTGTGAGGAGCTTTAACTTGTTAAATAAGAATGCTTGAGCTTAAATTCACATCATCTGTATTTAGATCTTTAGCAGCATTGTACTGGATAATTTTATTCAACAAAAATCACCATAAGAATAAATTGAATACCACTCTGCAGTGAGGACAAAATTATTCCTCCACAATTCTGAGTGTTTGTACCTCTCCTGAAGTGATATCTTTGAGCACGTGTCTGAAAAGTATTTGTGAGTTTTTTAACAAAGCTCTATTAGTGATAGTTCCTTGTTCAAAATCCTGGGAAGGGTGGGGGTATCTGCAGCTTTTCAGGAACAGAGCAAAGCAGTATCACCCACAGTGATTTTTTAATTTATGTTTTTCTTTTTTAAAAGAATACAGCTCATACTTTGGCTCCCAAAAATCTCTTCTGAGGCTTGATGAAGAATTTAAATAGGCGTTGACAGGTTGTTCCTTTGGGACACCTTTTCCTGCTATTCATCAGTGAAGAAAGGCATTTGCACACTTATATTGTTGGGTTTTTTGCTATCATAAGTTCAGATCTACTGTAAGTATACTAAATATTGATCTAAACACCATCTGGATTTGATAACTTTCACAGTTTGTAGAGGTAGCAGAGCTGCTTTCAACAACACACCTTCAGAGAGAGAATGAGAGAAATTCCTTAAAATTGGTCTTGAAGCTAAGGACAAGGAATACAAGTACTAAAACAGATAAAAGCAAATCCCAGAATATTACTCTTAATCATTCTTGACCTCAGAATATAAGAACTAAGAATATTCCAGCTCTTACAGCTTTGGAAAGAATTAAAAACAATAACCTGGTGGGAAGATGATGTAGCTAAGACCTTCATGTAGGAGGTAAAGCGAAGTCAACAGCAGCTTTATAAATATCAAAGTGTGGCTTTGATGAAATGCTGATGCCTTCAGTAGGGTTACTAAGTAAGGAAAATGCACCTGAAGCAAATTCTTCCATCTGTTAGGACTGAACAAGAGCTCAAGTTTTATACATTCATTCCTGAGCTACACAAACCAAACGTCAGGTGAAACTATAACTTGTCTCCAGGGCAGCTCTTACATGTTTAACTTATCAATGATTAAACTTCTGATAAAATTAATTTATTGTTGATAGTGTTACAATATTCTAAAGTGTGTACATGGATAAATCTATTTGAAACACTGTGGGTTAGGAGAAACAAATTGTGAGAAATTAAACATATAATATTTAGTTACATATTATTTATATAATATAGTGCATTTATCAGGCAAATAATAGAGGCTGGACCTGCCTTGCTGGTGCATTTCCTGATACACTTCTACATGAAGGAGGAGTTTTGAGTCCACTGTTTTATTATACTTGATCTTGCATTGCACTGTTTGTTGTTTTGTGGTGGGGTTTTTTTCACAACACGTACAATTAGTTGATTCACTTAAGCAGATTTGATTATTACCCAAGAGAAATGGAGGTCAGGCTTGGAGAAAGCCCCTTGCCAAATAAAGGCAACACAAATAGCAAGAACAGCAAAATATCTGACTGCATAAATGATGTTAGTTCAGTTTCACAGTTCCATCACTGCGTGGTCCTGGTCTGAAGGACCACAGTGCTTTTAACATGCACTTTGGGGCTGCAGAATTTTTGCAGCCAGAACCTGAAACACTTCCAGAGAGCTTTTCAAGTGTCTGGTGTAACCATATCCCAACCAGCCAAGGCACCCCAGAATTCGTCTACTTTTGCACCCATGGCAGATGAAGGGATGTTAATTCAGGCCATAGAAAAATCTCTGACCAAAAGAACCATTTTGTTGCAGTTTTTCATTTGAAATTTCTGCTCTCCCTGGGGTGGAATGCTGGCTTTGCCAATAGAAAGTAATTAAAGTCTCTTGTCTGCAGTAAGGCAGATCCTTAATGCTTTGGCTTCCTGAGCCTGTCTCCCCAGCCTCATTTCCCCACCTAGATGGGAGGGGTCTGGCATTAAATCACCCTAAGCATAATTAGATTGAAAATAATTTCAGTGAGTAGTTGCTGCCTCTCTGCAGGGCTTTGGACATTGCTGTTTTCTCTGTTTTTCTTTCCAAGCTCCTCTACTTTTTACAGAATTGAGTCTTGCCATGATCCCTCTGCATTTCTGCTGTTGCTTGAATGAAATGTTGAGTCTCTGAGTGGAATTTCCTCCATAGTGAAGTGCAGGATTGCAAATGCATCGTGTGGCAGAGATTGCCTGCAGTGTGATGAGCTATTCCTGTCATGGGTACTGTGCATTAGAAAAGCGTGGGGCCAGGGTTTGTGTCTAACTTGCAAAAGCAGCAGTTAAATTCTTGTTCTAAGCATTGTGTGCTTAATCTCTACAGACCAGAGAGTAACATCTCCCACATCTGCAAGCCTAAACTAGTTGTGCAGTCATTGTGCAATGTATTCCATGAAAAGGGTGCTGCTGTGGGGATGCACTTGTCAGGATTTAACCTGCATCATTGATTATTTTCATACAAAGATTTCCCTTCTATAATCTGGAGAACTTGGTCTGAAACCAACGTAAAGTTTAAAGAAACTTGGAGTCAGAAGCTCAGCCTTTTCGGAAGGGAAAACCTCTTGAAGGTTGTTTGTCTTTAAGGTATCATCAGGAATGTTGTCACTTCTACATAAAGGAGGAAAATGGCAGTGATCTAGCTTTTCAGGGAATAAAAAGGTTGTAACTTGCCTCTTTTTATGCCTTTGAGCCCCACATGTTTTATTTTACTTGCAAGGAATGGATATTTCTTATAACAAAGTAATAACTCAGAAACCACCTGGCAATAGATGCAGTAATTTTGATTCTCCTTATTAACTCTCCCTTTATTTGCTAGCAGTGGAGAAGGAACCATTTACCTTTGTTGGAAGCTGCCTGGGGTTAAAAGCCAGCATGTGTTTTCCCTTGTGTGCAGAACCTGAACTTCACGGGGTTCCGCAAGATCCTGAAGAAGCATGACAAGAACCTGGAGACGGCGCGGGGGGCGGAGTGGAGGGTGGCCGAGGTGGAGGTGGCCCCTTTCTACACCTGCAAGAAGATCAACCAGCTGATCTCTGAAACTGAGGTAAAGATGCTGCTCTGGGCACTGCTCCTCTGCTAACTAGAAAATTACAGTGTTTTGTTCACTGCTGATTTCTGCAAGTGTTCAAGGCCAGGCTGCATGGGGATCTGAGCAACCTGCTCTGGTAAAAGGTGTCCCTGCTCATGTCAGAACTAGATGATCTTTAAGGTCCCTTCCAGTCCAAACTATTCTATGATTCTATAATTTCTATAATGTCTTGTGCTTTCTATAGCTTGTATTCTCTACCAGGATGACTAATAATTGAGTTTTGAAATGCCACTGGCTTCTGGCACTCCTTACATAAATTTGGGTAAATTCCCTTCAGCTGGTAACTTTTCCCTTGGACAAGTTAGTGCAGTGTTAGCTTGTGTTGTGTAGGAACTTGGTGCAGCACAGTGAGCTTTTCATGTCTTTGTTACCCTGTAGTAAAGAAATACCGGGCCAGGGCTCACATGTGACATGGAAAACTACCAGTATGTTCTGTTTTAATGCATTACCACGTGCTCATCATTCAAATGAACTTCAGTGATGTGTATCTTTATCTCCTTAGGAAGTGGTGACCAATGAGTTGGAGGATGGAGACAGACAGAAGGCAATGAAACGTTTGCGTGTTCCACCCTTAGGAGCAGCTCAGGTGAGAGATTGGGCTGTGGAGCAAAGCTGCTTCTCCAACTTGTCAAGGTGCCAAATTAGATTCAACATCTGAACAAAGTAGTGAAAATAATTGATGTGAGCGTGCTCATGCACCCAGTGAGGGCGGCATGGTCACATAATCTGCTTTAGTTCCAGAAGGTTTGGAAATAGGTTACTATTCCTAACGCATGCAGAGAAGGTAATGAAGGGATGAGAAACACTGAAAGGAAATTTGTGCCAATAATAACATATGCTTGGTGCTTGTGTGGTCTGGAATATTTGTAAAAGGGCATTGAGATGCCCAAGCTTTGTTTCAACGCAGCAAGAATATTATACAGCATTTGTAGTTTAAAAAAAACCTCACTTCAAGAGCAAGAGGGCAATCAGTGATCAGGGCATTGTATTTCTGATTTTAAATTTACTCTGCAAACTAATCTGACTTTGCTGATAACCTGCTTACCCTGTGTTGATTCTGCCATTGCTTTGTTCACAGCCCGTACCAGCCTGGACTACATTCAGGGTTGGATTGTTCTGTGGGTTGTTCATTGCACTGAATGTCACTGTCATACTTTCAGGTGGGTATCCTGCCATAGTTCAGATTGGATGTTTTCTCATCACTTAGTGAGGGCCTGGACCTGAACTGGGCAGGTCAGGATGTTCTGGGTTAAATCAGAGCCAGATCATACTGGTGTGAATTCCTAGTTTTGCTCAGTAGTAAGTTGTGTTCTTTCTCATGTTATATGTGCAGATTTTGGACTTTGAACATACTATGGTTTGTTCTCCTGATTTCTTCCTTATTCTTGGTTATGCAGAGGGTGCAACTCTCATGTGAAAGACAGATTTCTGTTCCCTGCTGTAAACACGCAGCCTTTGCCCACCTTGAAACAGGTGCTTGTAGAACTTAAGCTTTGCATGGTACTGACTCCCTACAGAGAACAAGACCACACATAAAGCCACGTGAGCACATGCCCCGGGGGATGTTTTCATCTAGAAATTCCAAGGATTTCAATACCTGGTGCCTATTAATAGAATTAATTGAATTTTTCTTGTTGGCAGATGCTGGCAAGGTTGTTTAAAAGCTACAATAAATTATTGCATATCTCAGGCCTTGGCTTTATTCTGCTTTGTGCTTTGTGAGTTTGGCCTCTGATTAGAGTAAGAGCCCTGTTAGTACTGTAGATCCAGACACAGTGCTTAATCACAAGCAGCTTTACTAATTGTATGTCTGATTTCTGCAGTGTTGTAACTTGCTTAAGCAGTACAAAGGAAAAGGCTTAACAAATCAACTTACGAGCTCTTGCATTAGGGAAAGCCCATGTCTGTGTTTTTGACTTAAAAGAATTTTTAATCGGATGTTTCTGTAATTGGATCCAGTCATCTCTGGGGATAAAATGCCTCTGTTTGAGGAGCTCTTTGCAGTGCTTCCCATTTGGTCTTCCAATGGTAGAGGCAGAAAGTTGACTCACCTACATGAAGGGGCTGTTTAATGTGTAGAAGCTGTTCTTTATTCATTGTTTCTGTTACTTAAGTGTTTGATCTCTGTGTGAGATGCAAATATGATTGAAGCCAGTTGTGTTTGCTTTCTCTCTGTGTTAAGAATGAGAAAGTGCCACAGTTGTGAGAGGGAATTCATAAAAATGATTATATCTGTAAAGCAGGTGTTACTAACCCAGTGTGGATAACAGGTGTATTGCAGCAGTAGGCATGATCTGACAGCTCTGTTTTACTGCAGATACTGGGCAGACCCTGCATTCTAACTGCAAAGTGTTTGCTTTTAATTGGCTAACACTTTGTTAACCTCTCAGCTGTTTTTGCCAAATTGTTTTTATGATTTGATCAGCTAAGACAGGATTTTAGTGTCCTATGTGTAAATTTGGTGAAACAGTATCAGAACACGGCTTCTATATTGCCTAGTTGGAAAACAGCAATGTTTTACAGCAATGATTTCATAGTAACTTGGGGTCTGTTAAAGGCTGCAAATGCTGCAGGTGGATCCCAGGAGGGTGTCACCCTAAAGAGGACAAATATTGAGGCCCCACTGTTTCTGTATGGCCTTTCTAAGGTGCCAAACTAGTGTGTAATTGAGGGTGAAAACTCATGGAAATGAAGATTGGTTTTATTAACCAGAAACCTGTAAGGTTTCATGCAAGCTCTCAAGTTCTTGCTGCAGCAGTGACCTGCTCTTTGTAGAGAATTAGGCTGGGAATATGTTGGACTTGTCACCAGGGATATTTTCCTCCCTGAGCACCTCGTGCAGACCCTGTGCTGGCTGAGGGGATGAGCTGGGTGAGGGTCACGTCCCTGCCAGCCGTAGGAGGTGACTTCACTTGTGTTGGATTTAAGTGGAAAGAGGGTAGGAATGGACAGAGTTTCTGCCCTGGGCTGGGTCACCAGTTTCAGACCTTGGGCACCTTTGGGCACTTCCCTGCAGTTGGGATCCTTGAGGGTCTCCAGTCAAACTGCTCGGCTGTTGGGAAGAAAAGGATTTGATTCAGTTTGGAAACATGAAAAGGGAATCAAATTGAGCCTTTACCTGTGGAAACTGAACTAGACAATGCCTAGGTATCAGAGGAGAGAACAAACATAAATACTCTTAATTTCTGCATGTTGATCTCTCAGCAGCTTGTACTCTTCAGTGTCTGCTTTGTCTCCAGCTGCTGTTCCACACTGCAGTTACGGTCCTCTGCCACCCTGAGAGGCCAGAAGTAAGATTAGTGGGCATTAGCTATGGAAGTCATGTGCTGTACTGGCATACTGAATGGTGTTCAGCTCAGGATAAACCTTTGTCTGGGTGTGCTGCCTGGAATAGCACACAGCACATCTGTTCTGCTCTGTCTGGTCACTTCTTAGTCATGATTTTTGGGGCTACTCTGTCCCATTTGGAGTTTTGACCAGATGGCCCACTGTGTTCCCTTTCAACATTACCCATTCTGGGATTCTGTGATCTCCTTTGGTTTTGAGATTAAAATTTAGAAAGCTGCTTTTACAGTTCCACATTTAAGACTCATTTCTTTCGACTTCTTTGGGGGTATGTAATTTCTGTCCAAAATTTGATTGTTTTGTCTGAATCCAATAGTCTCTATGACTTTCAAATTTAAAGCAACAGTTCTTGAGTCATTGTTCCTTCCACAATTTTTTCTGCATCATTTGGGTAGTATAAAGTATAGATGCCAAACACATGAAATTATCTATGGATGTGCTGTCTCTGAAAAAGAAGAACTCAGGGCTGTAATTTAGACAGGCAGGTTTGTGGGAATAAATTCTCAGCCTCAATTCTGTAAAAGTGCACGTGGGGGGGGGGGTTTAACCCCTCTTAAAAATAAAACAAAAACACGTGGCTGAGAAACTCTCAATGAAACTGAAATGGAGGCTTCATATAACTATATTTTATTTGTGCTTTTCTCATAAAACCTGTATCAGGCAACCGGGGGACAGTGCTTTGCAAGGAGGCTTGTGCTAGAGAAAGTTGCTGCTGTATAAGGCAGTCTGTTGTCTGAAACAAAGCAGATTTGTTTCCAAACCCCTGAAGTCTGAACAAAGGAAGCAACAGGCTCTCCAGCAGTGCTGCCTTGGGCTTCGATTCCTGGTTGGGTGCGGCTGGGTGTTGCATGGCTGGCTATGAATATGTATTGCATTAGGGTTCGGTGATTAGGCGCAGTTTAGCATTGTTTTAAACGCTGTAAATGGTGCTTCTTGGTTTTGTGGGGAGCTGAAGTGTTTTGTGTATGTCTCTGTTGGGATTTCGTCTCTATTAAACCAGAATATTTAAGTGCATATAGTCAGATTTATGCTGGTGCTGTCCCTTGTGCCTGCAGTGTGAGACAAGGACGCTGCTAATGACTCGATTACACCAGCTGGAGAGGGAATTTTCCCCAGGATGCTCCTAAATCCTCTGACAGGCTAGGCAAAAAGTCCTCCACTTGCTGGCATATGCAGTTGTGTGCTTGTGCTTTCTCTCGTCTGAGAACCAAGACAAGGACATGGAGTGCATATGACATGACTTCTATCCCTAAGGTCCTTCCTTTTTTTGCCTTTGCCAGGTGTGGCTTTTATAGATGGACCAAATGTGTGGCCACTGGTGAGAATCTATCGAGGTGGCTTTCTCCTGATAGAGTTCCTCTTTCTCCTGGGTATCAACACATATGGCTGGAGACAGGCTGGAGTCAATCACGTCCTCATCTTCGAACTCAATCCCCGCAGCAACTTGTCCCATCAACATCTCTTTGAGGTAAAGAGAGGGATGGTAGGAGTGGCTGAGCTGGGCAGCATATCAGGAGGATAAATCCTGCGCCCTTTCCTGGAAAGGAGCTCTAATACAATTAGAAGAGGAAGCTGCTGAAGTCTGATTAGATTACAGGGTTGAGCACTGCTCTCCCTTTTCTTATAATGAGACTTCATTGTAAGTTCCAGAGCTACATTTTCATGAGATATCTGTGTGGCTTTTTCCCTGCAGATTGCTGGTTTCCTGGGCGTTTTGTGGTGCCTGAGCCTGCTGGCGTGTATATATGGTAAATTCACCTACATCCCTATGCAGGTGAATCCACTCATCTTGTACGGCTTCATGTTGCTTTTCCTCATCAACCCTACCAAAACCTTGTATTACAAGTCCCGGTTTTGGCTGCTCAAACTATTGGTAAGTCTCAAACATGGTTTAAATACAGAATTTATTTTTTGAAAATTACAAATGCTGTGGCTGAGCAGTAGCTGTGAAGTACATATGAGTGTCACTAATATTCAGTGAAGAGGGACACTGGGATGCTTATACCACTGTTTTTATAGAGCAGACCTGGTTGGGTATTGACTGTAAATAGTTTTTGAGGATGGGTTTGCTGAAGCATCTTCTGCTTCCTGTACCAGTCTACTTGTTATTCTTCCTACAGACAGCTGTATATAGACTTCTGCACATATAGAAACACACTTTACTTGTTTGTTCCTTAATGTAGTAAAGCAGTTGGATTAGGGCTCCAGTGCTCTAAGGCAAGGCTGCATGGGTGCTCCTGAGCCCAAACTGGCAAAGGTTCACTGATAGAGAACCTCTGCAAAGGTTACTGCTTATAAAATTATGTTCGTGGGTGGGTTTGTTTTCAGCTAATGTTTGTGGTTTTAAACTCTTTATTTTAGACCCAGGTCTTGTTTTCCAGGTAAGATAAGTCTGGTAAATTGGATGTAAATACATGTGCAGCTTCAGTGTTCCAGTTAAAAGTGGGAGCTCTGAAAGAACAGTTTTCAAACTTGTGGGGTGACTCAACACTTCCCAAATGGCTGTTTCAAATGTTCATCCCCACCCTGTATGTCCTTTTAAATTGATTTTAATCAAGTTGGTTCCCCTGATACCTTTTTCTTGCTGGAGCTGTTCTGAGAGCTTTGGGCGGAAGGAGGTTTGGCTGGCTGGTGTTCTTCATAGAATTGTTTTAATGCCAATTAAAACAATTAACTTTATCTGGAACATGGCAAAGATGAAATGTGGACTCATGCTTTGAGGCTGTGCGTGCAGGTACACACACAGTGAATTAATCTCTTGTTATTTGATTTGCTGGCTTACCACTATTTTAGCTTTCCCTTTTTTGCCTTCCAGCATTCAGCCATCCCTCACAGATGTACCTTTAGTCCCAAGCCTCATTAGTCTGGCTGCTGTTGCCTTGTGTGAGGGGAAGCATTGGAAATGCTTTAACCACATGAGTAATATCTGTGCTAATTTACCTTTATACCTTACCAGGGTGAGATTCTCAGTGTTCACGGAGCTGTGTAAGCAGTTTGCTCTGTCCCAGTGATCTCCAGGCTATGCTGCAATCTGTGATAGAGATGTAGAATCACAGAATGGACTGAGTTGGAAGGGACCTTAAAGATCATCTGGTTCCAACCCCCTGTTATGGGCAGGGACACCTCCTACCTAGACCAGGTTGCTCCAAGCTCTGTTCAACCTGGAACACTTCCAGGGATGGGGCAGCCACAGCTTCTCTGGGCAACTTGTGCCAGGGCCTGCCCACCCTCACAGGGAATTTCTTCCCAATATCCAATCTAACCCTGCCCTCTGTCAGTGGGAAGCCATTCCCCCTTGTCCGGTCAGTACATGCTATTGTAAATAGTCTCAGATTGATATAGATGTATCTGTAAATAGATTCTCTCAGAGTCATAGAATATCTTGATTTGGAAGGGACTCAGAAGGTTCATTGAGCACGTTTAAGTGTGCAAAGGCCAATTCATCCCAAGGTCTCCTGGGGAAAAGAAAACCTTAATCAAAATGCAGAATCGCCTTAATGGGAAATGATGCATTATTTCTGTGTGTTACGTGGAAGGGGGGGGAAAAAGGTCAGAAAAGCAGCTTTTATTCTATGTACTTGGCCAGCTGGGTGTGTTTTATTTCTCCATGCAGTCACCAGCAGCTCTCTGGGTGAAAGGAGGTTTAAATAGTGCAAGTCATAGAACTGTGCTGCTCACATGAATTTTCGTTTAGTGAGCATTTTTCTTCACTTTTTCATGTGTTTCATTTCCAGCCAAAATGAAGTCTGACATATCAGGTGTAGCAGAGCATTACTGGCACCTTCAATTTTTCTAGAACCAAATCAGGGACATACTTTAGTGTGTTGTAGCATTTCCTGGGGAATCTAGGAGGCTTACTGCATCCATCTGTGATCAACATCACAGCCTGTTGTTGCTCCTGAGCAGGGTCTCTTGTGCTAATCCTTGAAGGGATGTCGAGTTATAGGGAAATTGATCCTCCTCTGAGTGAAAAAAGTTATTTAGGCCGTAGTAAGTCTAATTCCCACAGCAGGCTCTTCTTTCTCACCCACGTTCTTAGGTGAGCACCCTTTGTCCCTTTGCTGCTGGGTGAGAAGCCCATGAGTGCCCTTGCGTGGGCTGAGCAGAGCAGCTTGCTGAGAGGAATGGGATCCGAGCACAGGGAATGGCACAGTGTGCACGTGCCCACGCTCTCTGCAGGGAGCTGAATGGGGACACAAGTGCAGGGAGCCTGTCTGGGAGAGGTGAAAATCTAGGAAGTGTTCAGCTCCAGCTCAAATGTCTGTCATCTCAGCACTAATTCAAAATGCAGTGATCAGCACCAGGAAGTCTGTGCTCAGGTTGTGGAACTGTTGATATAGAATTGCAACTGACTATTGAAACTGAGGCTCAGTTCTGGTATTTTATGACTTTATTCTTCTCTGGAAGATGTTGCAGACGTTTCTGAGATGGGAAGTGTGGAGGTGCCTGTGGAACCTCCACTGCCAGCACCCTCTGGAAGCTGGGCTGCAGCTCCAGCTGTGCCTGGACAGCAGCCAGAAGCCACAGTGCCTGGCATATGGCATTAGGAGGGTTCAAGTGGCAGGTCAGGGGAATAGTTAACCCAAGATGCCAGTGCCAGATATGTCATGGACGTATCTCTTGACTCCTGGTCTGCCATAACCTTTAGGTGGAAAGCTTCTACTCTCTTAAAAGTTTTACACTGTTCTCTGGCAGTGCTGAAGTGCCTCTCCCCAAATTAAATAACAACAAGGATTTTATTATTTCTCCTTTTTTTTTTTTTTCATTCCCCCCAGGGAGATCTGTCTGTAAAGCTGTTTTCACGTTTCATTTGTTTAGCTAGTCTTTGTTCATGGAAAAAAAAGGTTTATAATGAAACAGATCAAGAGAGTATCAGGAAGTGTTGGGAAAAGGGAGGAAGGACCTTTTGCAAAGGAAGGCTGGTGTGGTCTCTGATGTCTGCAGAAGCTGTTCTGCTGCTGGGCACCTTTGAAAACAGTCCTCCCTATTGGCTGACCCTGTTGGAGCCTTGGGAATAGGTGCCTTCCAACACAAGCACTGTGCTTTCTGGGTCAAGATCCACGTCTGCTTTATGCCACTACCTCGTAGTCTCCCATTTGGCTTTGAAATTTAGGAGCAGAGCCTTAAATCTGCGTTACAGGCTGATGGGAATGTGTCAGTCCTTCCCCGGGTTTCTGGAGCTGTGCACTATGTAGGTTAATAAGGAAAGCAATTTAAAAGATCAGTGCTGGCCTGTGCTTTCATTAATTTAAAGGTCCATAAATCTCGGAATGACCGGATGGTGCTGGTGCTGTCTCTGTGAGAAATTGGCCATTAGTAACTATAACTAACCGGGTAGGGAGGGTTGTAATCAAAGGTAATGGAGCATGAAAACTGTCTGGTTTGGAAGGAGCCAAACTGCTGTTAAGGCTTAGAGGGAAAGTGGACTGAGATTGAGGGGGAGTCCAGAACTGCCAGTCAATAGGATTTCCTCTGCCCTTTCTTTTAACTCTTTCCCTGCTGGAGGCATTGGCAGATCCAATAACAATCCTCACTTCTACAATTTCTAAGACTGAAGAACAACTAGTGAGCTCACTAATCGAGTCATGACTAGTCTAATGGCCATGCTAAGGGTCTAAATACAACTGACATTAAGTGTGAGGGAGAAGGTAAGTGTGGAAAATGTCAATAGGCATGATGTAAGTGCCTGAAAGAAAGACCTGATCAAAATGAGGGGTGACAGGAGAAATGGAGCTGTATAGAGCTCTTACATGGAGACTGGGAGTTTCTGGGAAGGAGCTTGGTTGGAGGAGATTGAGCTATTCTGCCAGTAAAAAACAAAAAGGGAGGGACACAGGAATATATGCGTACCGGAGGAGGAAAGCAGGAATGTTCTTTGTACTAAAAGTGAGGAGATAGTTATCCTTTTTTGTCAACAGAAGCAAAAGGTCAGCAATAAATCTTCAAGCATTTCTGTTATTTCCATATTTGTCCTGTGCTGTGATGTCCTGCCACTGCATTTAGATGCCTTTGGCACAGCCATGAATTATTCCTGCTTTTTTTTCCTGACAGTTCCGAGTGTTCACTGCTCCCTTCCACAAGGTAGGCTTTGCAGATTTCTGGCTGGCTGATCAGCTCAACAGCCTGGTCGTGATACTCATGGATTTGGAATACATGATCTGCTTCTACAGCTTTGAGGTTCAGTGGGAGGACAATGCTGGACTTCTGGCAGATACAGGTAGAGTAATGCTGTTGAGCCATGTGAACAGGGGCAAACTGACCTGAAAAACACTGAGCAAGACAACTTCATAATTATCTGTTTTGAAGGGGGCTACAAATGATATAGGAAATAAAATAATTGGTGTTTCTTCTAAACACAGCATTAGAGAGATTCTCCCCTTCGTTACTTCCATCCAGAGAAATGGAATTTCACATCAGTGTTCCTTTCCTAATCCAGTCATTTGGCCTGACGTGTATATTCATCAAAGAATTTAGACACAGCACTGCTGCTTGGAAAGAGAAATCCATTTTCCTGGCATCGTTTTATTTCATAGTAGTTTAACCATGTATTTGCCTTTAGCCCGTTCCTGTTGCTCAGTGAAAACAAGTTGCCTGAGCCTGCTAACCACAGTTTTCTGTGCTGTAGGCTGGTTCTCACAGGCTCCATTGCAGTTCCCTGCAGCAGGAGAGGATGGGAAAATCTCCTTAGTGCCCTGCTCTTATCCAGTCTGAGTTGATGCTGTGATGTCAGGGTTGTCCATGCCCTGCCTTCCCTTTTTTCTAGCCAGAAGGGCCGCAGAGTTGGAATATGAATTTTGATTTTGGCCTTCCCAGTGGCCAAACAGTACCTGTCTCCTCATGGACTGGGCTGTTGCCTTTCCATTTTCAGCAGTGATTGCTGGCAAATTGTGTTGTCTGATTGTTTTGACACTTGCTGGAAAAATTTGCTGTATGCTTCAATAAGCATCAGTGTTCACTTTGTTCTTCCAATCTGTCTCATCTCTCCCTTCCCTTTAAGACAGCATTACAAGTAGCTAAATATTTACTTATTAAAAATAAAATACATAAAGCAAATGAGTGCTTAACAATGTGTCCTCTTCCAATTCAAGCAGTGGAATGATGGTGCAGTGCTCTGGGATAAATATCAGTTAATAACTTTTCTCCATTAGTGTGAATAAGAAACGAATGTTAGTCAGGGAGATGTTTGGTTTATGGGCTGAATGAGACAGCAGAAAAATACAGAGTGTCTGGGGGGTTCCAGGCAGAGCTGGGGGTTTCCTGGTCACTTCTTCAACAAAAAGAAGGTTTTGAAACATCAGGGAGGTGCCACAATGGTGTGATGGTGTAGTTGTGTCTCACCCCAGTTTTTGAAGCCAGGCCTGGCTTTGCTTTTTAAAAAACAAAGCAAAAAACCTCAAACTCAATTCCATACTGAAATATGTTTTTTCCTATTACAACGTACAAGGAAAATGGATCAAGGACATCTTGGGCAAAGTGGCCTTTTAGAGCTGTCCTGCAGAGTTTCTAAGTGCTCTCCCATTTATGCACAAAAATCTAGTGTTGAAGGCCTTTTGCAATTCCATCCTTAATTTGATTATTCACAGTACTGCCAACAGCATGAAACACATTTAAAAATAGATTATTTCTGAGATTCTTGCATGTTAGTTATATTAGCAGCAGTAAGAGACTTTAGATGATGATCTCTCTGGGTGTGTTATTGATGTCATGTCACCTGAATGCCTCAGAGATGAAACAAAGAGCTTCAGGATACTTTCTGGGGATGGACTTCCTGCTGTTTGGGGGGTGTGTGTGCCTGAATACAAAGCACTGATGGGGAATTGCTGTCACATCCAGTGATATTACGGAAAGGAAGACAATACTAGTTCTTTAACTTGCTAACTTTAGTTGTAATAGTTTCAACTCTGTTTTTCTTGCAGATAATCAGATTTGTAACAGCTACTCCTACGGAGTGAGAGCAGTTGTCCAGTGCATCCCTGCTTGGTTGCGATTCATCCAGTGCCTGCGCCGTTACCGTGATAACAAACGGGCCTTTCATCTGGTTAACGCTGGAAAATATTCCACCACCTTCTTCGTGGTGACATTTGCAGCCCTCTACAGCACTCATGAAGGTATCAGGGATTTTGGAGAACCCTTTGCAACCCGTGGGATTTGCTTTCTACATGAGAGAAGTTCAGAATTTGGCATCCCATTGAAGCATGGGCTTTGTGTTTTGGCAGCTGCAAAACATCTCTGTGGAAAGGCAGAGACCTGCCTTGCTTGTGAAAGAGTGTTTTAAGAGCTTATTTTAGGTGTCTTTCACATCCCCGGTCTGCTTAGAATTGCACTTATGGAGCGTGGGAGAGAATTTTCAGGTTTCTCTTTCAAAAGGAGAAAACTGAAATACCTGTCAGGTTTTGCTGTGCAGGCAGGTTAATGGGAGGGAGATGTATGAGGAAAGGCATAACACAGGAAATACTTCTCTCTTAGCATTCATGAATAGCTAACCTGGGTCATCTAAATAGTCGATCCATCCAGTCCTGAACGTGGAGGCATGTGCACAGTGCCAGGAAAATGCTCTCTCTGGATTTTCCTCTGTGATTCTGTCCGTGTTTTTTCTGCAGCTGGTAAGGAGTTGTTTCCAATCCATTTAACTGCAGATTGAGCTCTGATCCCTGAAGTTCCTCATCTCCCTGGAAACGACAATTACTCGATTCTCTTCTTGTTCTGAAGGAAAAAGCTTTTAGTTTCTGCACTTCAGGCAGTCACCCTGCCTTTCATTGTTCTGAACTCCTAAAAGCTGTGTTCCTTCACTTGAGATTACATACCTCCTGTATCTCCAGAAATTAGCAACCACACACAGTTGTGAGCAATTACCTCCCCTGGAATATTATTGTGGTGAGGCAGGGAGAAGTGTTCAAGGCATGATTCTAGTTAACATGCTGGTTTTTTGGAGGGGTGGCAGGGTTATGAGAAACCTTCCCGTGGCCAAGAAATGTCTGTTTTGACGTAGCTGGGCCTGAAGATCACACTGATGATGTTTGTCAGGCCTTGCATTGTAATGGCAGAGAAGTGCAGTGGCTCAGGCTGGCTGAAGGCTGGGAGTTGGGCGCTCTGTATCCGGGGGTACATGGAGAGCTGGTGTGGGAGCATCTCCTGTGCATCTCCTCCCCGTTGCCATGTCCCTGGAGCTTGTTCCTGTTTTAACTTGTTTGCTCAGTGACATTCTGCAGCCCTGCAGTCCAGTTAGTCACCACTGCCAAACCCTGGGATGAGACAAGTACAGATTGCCTGGCTGTGGAGTCACTGCTTATGTCTTTTCTATACAGTGCAGCTTTGGGGAGGCTGACTAATGCTTCCCCTTCCTGAGGGGGGAAGGCTATGGCAGAACCTTCAGTGGGAAGGCTGGGGTAGGTCTGAAACCAAAGGGAAAACCAGCATCTGTCAAAATGTCCTGTTGAAGAATTTTACCTCTTTCTGCTGCCCTTGAAGTTTGCATCTGTGCCAGAACTGCTCCCTGTTCTGGTTGCTGCCATACACAACTGGTGTCCCCTCTCGGAGTCTGGCAGGGAGTGGGCTGTAATGAGGTGTTTATGAGACAGGCATGGGACTTGTTCCAATTGCTGGGAGATGGCCATGACTCCCAGCCTTTGTCTGTCCAGTTTGTCAGTGGGAGTCCATAGCAAGTAGTCTTTGGTATCATGCAAAAAAAATTTGGCAGCTTCCTGGCCTTTGGAAATTGCACGTTAGCGCTGATTTATAAATGTCACCATGCCTGGGCTTTTCAGAGGGCTGCCTGAAGACCTTGCCATGTCCTCTCTGCTGCACAGGCCTGTTCCCATCCTGCCATAAATGCAGTTTCTAATATGCTGTACCTATTAAGAATCCAATTTTATCTGTGTGCTTTACATAGAATCCCAGTTTTTTTTGAACTTGGAATCAGATGGTCTATTATCAAGTTGTTATGATGCTACCGTTGAAAATAGATGTGCTGCTCACCCACACCTTCTCTGTGTCTGCCCAAAGATAGCAAACACCCATCTCTTACCTAGGAAACATCTGCTGGGGGGGAAGCTGCTTGCTGTCAAGAAAGCACTGCCCAAAGCAATCTCCTTAGACCTTCTCTAAATAGAAGTAGGTAATGAACCTGTTAATTGCTGTGGTATCAAGAGTTTTATTTAAAGTCTTCCATGTCTGTGCTTGCAAGGCTGTGACTTATACCTCTGTAATGGCAGTTTTCAGCTGCCAGGACAAGAGGGTAATCAGTGGCCTTTCCTTGGGAGGTCAGGTAATGTACACCAGTGCCTGCTTTCCACTTGGGAGGCCTGGGGACGTCACAGCCCTCTGAGAAGTCTCATCTTTCTCCCTGCACTTGAACACTGAATAATTTGTAGCTGGTTTGTAGGTTTTAACTTGTGTCTGCCAGCGGTGTGAAGATGGACTGTGTGGCTGGGAGGGTTTGTTGGTGTGGAAAACCACCTAATTCATACAGAGTGCATTCAGACAGCATTCTTGTGCTGTGTTTTCCTATGCTTGCTGCTGGAAAACAACTTGAACTAAAGAAATGTACAAATGCCACTTTATTATGTTAAAGTGATGTTTATGCAGCTTCTAATGCCATGTGGTACTCCCAAACCTCCTGTAGAGAAGGATCCCCCCAGTAACACCATGTACTGTGGGCTCTTGACAAGTATCTGTTTCACCAAAATATCCTTGTTTAATAATTCATGTTGTACAGGCAGTGCATAATTCCAATTCTCTCTTCCCTGAGAGAAGCCATTTCTTTACTTTTCTTCCCTTGGATTTAGATGCAGGGTGCAATTTTCTCTGCTAATTGCAGCTGGGATGTCAGACCACTAAGATACTGAAGTAAATTCCATTAGGTTTTCCCTCCCAAACTTGCAATCCTGTTGTCCTGGGACCAGCCTAGTTTTACAGGGATAACTCCAAGCTATCATTTTGATATTCAGATATCCCTGGGAATAGCAAAGCAGAAGTGGAAGTCGCTGCCCAGGAACATAAGCCTGGAGCAAGGGGGGTTGTGTAGCCCAGCGCTGCCTCTGCCACAGCTCACAAACAAACACATTTCAGGGGCTGCAGCAACAGCACAAGGACAGCTGTTGCTGAGCTCCCAAAGGAAGAATTCTCAGTATTTTTATACCGCCCAAAGGAATGGGAAGCAAAGGCCGTGCTCTGTAAATATAGTCCTGCGGGGTATGTTTGCTCAGGCAAATGAGGCATAGCTGTAACTCTAAGCTACCTGGCAACTGGGGGTCCCAGTCCCTGCCCACTGCAGAGGCCTCTGGCCCCACCTCTCTCCCACCCTTCCTTTGCACTGAGGAGCTCACTGCTGGCATTAAGTTCCCTGGCAGTGCTGAGTAGCTTTCCCCAGAGCCAGCCAACAGAGTATTACATTGCCTTATTTAATCCCTACGGAAACCTGTGTGGTGCTGGGGAAACAAATTGTTAAGTCCAAGCCTGCAGCAGGATATTTACCCCGAGTGCAGTGCTGTTTTGATGCACAACAACAGTGTTTCCACTCTGCCAAAAGCAGATGTGCTTTCCATGACAAATGCACCAGTAAAGCAGCTCCTACCTGAGTCCAGTTTACCACAGTATTCGTGGAATCATGGAGTGGTATGGGTTGGAAGGAACCTTAAAGACCACCTTGTTCCAACCCCCCTGCCATGGGCAGGGACATCCTCACCAGGCCAGGTTGCTCCAAGTCCTGTCCAACCCGGCCTTGAACACTTCCAGGGATGGGGCAGCCACAGCTTCTCTGGGCAACTTGTGCCAGGGCCTGCCCACCTTCACAGGGAAGAATTTCTTCCTAATATCTAACACCACCCTCTTTCAGTATGAAACCATTCCCCCTTGTTCTGTCACTCCAGGTCCTTGTCCAAAGTCCCTCTCCATCTCTCTTGGAACCCCTTTAAGCAATGGGTATTGTCAGTTTGATTCACATACCTTATTCAATGAAATCCTTGTGGTCTGAGTAGTATCCTGTTATTTATTAAGCTCTGAATTATTCCAAAGTTAATCCATGTGGCCTGGAAACTTGACTAAGTGTCTCCTCTTCCATCCTGCTCCCACGCCCTTTCCAGGCACTCCAAATGAACCTGTGGAACACTAGCTGTCATCAGCTTGGGGGTGCCCTGGAGAGCCTTAGGTTGGTCTAAGATAATGGAACTGCCACACACTTTCTCATTAAACAGCTCAGGAAATTGGCAGTAATTAAAAATACAGAAGTTAACTAAATAGGGCTGTCTCTGAAGAGTAGTGCTTCTGTCTGTGCTCTTGCCATCACTTCAGAAACAGGCTTCTCTGGAGTGATGTCTAATTTATGTTTTTTCTAAAGCCAGCCTAAGAGAAAACAGTGGAACAGTGGAACTCCTCCTCGCTTTGCCAAGGAATAGAGACATGAAATGTCAAGGCAAGAGCCATCCTGCAGTTAATGGGCTTTTAGAGGAAGGTGTTGGACTCTGCTAATAGAGAGGTTAGACCAGGTCTGACCAGAGAAAGATAAATGGGAAATGTGCTGCTTTTGGAAAATGCAGTGGAAGATGCCCAGGTCTCACAATAGCTCCCACTCCTCATTAATCACGATGGCTCAGCTGTCACCCAGCATGATGCTGGGACACATCCCTGGTTCTCCCACAGTCTGTCCCTGTGCAGAACCCTGGGGAAGGCTGTGCCTTCAGGGGAGGGATGGTGATGCACAGCAGGAACCGGGAGAGGCTGGGGTGACATCCAGCTGTGGCACTGGGAGCTGCAGGAGGTACCTGGCTGCACCTCAGCCCTTGTCAATACCATGTTAGAAACTGCAGGTTGCCACCCTGGGGAGTGAGTTTGCTGGTAGGTGGGACAGTAATTCACTGTGATCCTACATGGTTACAGTGGGAGAGAACAAGGTGATGTGGGAACTGGGGCTAAAATTACTTTTATAGGAATCAGACATTGGTGCAACAGTATATAGTGCCTCAACTGAGATAATTTAATTTCTAAGGAGTAGTGCAAGGCAAAATAAGTGGGCATATTGAATTTTTTTTTTAAGAAGTTCAAAAATTCTGGGGGGAAAAAAAAGGCAAATGAATGAAGCAAGTATCATTTGTGGGATCCTGTTCCCTCAGTTCTGTGTCAGGCCTTCCATCTCTCCCCCTCTTTCTCAGCGCTGAAAGAGCTGTCAGCATTTGATTTAGGTGTCACCAGAGCCTTATAGAGTGCTTGGATTGACCTCCTGAAGTAAAACAAACTTTGTAATGGGATTAACTGGCTTCTTTCTTAATACTCACGTTTTCGCACGGCTTCCCTTAGCACAGCACACTGGCAACTCCATCAGGGTGATTATTCAGAGCCAAAACATGCAACGTCTGCCACATTGCTGTGAGCTAGGATGAATTTTTGTCTGAAACCCTGTCATCCCGTGCCCAGGAGGCCATCGGTAATGAGTTGTGTTCATTAGGCAGTCTTTCTGATCCTTTCCATCAGAGCAGCAGCGGTGTCATTAGTGAGGAATTGGGAGGCATCGCCGTGGGCAAGCATTTCCATCCTGGCCTCTGACCTCCTCCCGGCTTTGAGGAGGCACCCTGGTTCCTCCAGGACAGCTTGTTAGCTCCTCTGGTTGCTTAAACACCCATCTTGGGGATGGTGCTGTGGGGTGGAGCTGGGAAGAGTGAGGAGCACCCCGGGAAGGCAGTGGCAGGACCACCCTGGCTGGGGCAGAGGTGCTGGTAAGCCTGTGAGTGGGGAAGAGAAGGGGAGAAAGCAACCTCTGCTCCTTCAGGAGCCTGGGAAAGAGGGGTTAGAGTGGTTTTGGGAGCTGCTGCTACACCCTGCACAAATGAGGCATAAAATCCCACCTGGAAACCTTGCTGTGCTTTGTAGGTCTGCAGGTGTCAAGCGGGACATCAGCGGTGCTGTGGGATCCATGAGCTTGCTGAGAGGAGATGGGCTTTAATAGCTGGGATTTGGAAAGTGCACTAAGAATATCGTTGTATCACTTATTACACTTTGGTGTTAAAGGTGGCTGGGGAAATAGGAGCAGTAATGAATGAGGTGTAAGTAAAAAGAGTGACCTACGATACCTCATTTCACAGGCACTTAAGAGGGGAAGCCTGACCTTTTTTTTAATGGAACATTTTAAGAAAAGCAACTGACTGCATTGCAAGCAATCTTCCTGTCAGACCTGGAGTTCTGTGGTGCTGCAGAAATGCAGGAGATGCAGTCATGGGACAATTCTTTTTTTTTTTTTTTTATTATGGTGATTTTTTGGTTGCCATTGTATTTTGAAAGAATCTGCTGTTGGATCTCAAAACACTGTAGAGGTAGTAGATGATATTGTGCCCCAATCCCTAAATTGTCCATCAAAGGCCCTTATTACCATGCTATTTATTTCTGATTGTGAATCCAAATATTCTTACTATACTGCTGGCAAATGCTTCGATTGGAAAGCCCATCCTTCTCAAGGCAGTGATTAGACATCCCCCAAGAACACTTCCCAAATGCTAGACAAGCCACCAGAAGAAGAATCAGCTCCAGTCTCAGCTATGACTGATAATGCTTTCTCCTGTTTGCAATTACATCACACCTGTCTGTTTGTGAGATACAAGACATGAGATTGCTGCCACGTCTTGGCATCAAACACAGTTGTATCGTCCTGCAAACCTGTAGAGGATTTTTAGTCAAAACACGATGTGGGGATTTCCCTGCTCTACAAATGAAGAAGAAATGAGATGTTGCCTCCTGACAGTTCTTCACTGTGCTGTGTTTTGCTGCTTTGCTTTAAATTGTGCCTGGAGGCAATTGCAGAGGTTTGCACAATCCAACAGGAAGGTTGCTCACACAAAATAGTCCTTTGCAAAGCCCATCAGCGCAGGGTGGAGAGTCCTCCTTGTGCTCCCATGGATTAGTTGCCTTTTCACTGCATTAAGGCCACTGTCATGTCCTGGCTCTGCCATTGATCGGTGTTAAACGGTGGGACGTGCTGGCTGTGGCTGGGCAGAAAGGCAGCGCTGCTGCTCACCCCTCATTAAGACGTCTAATTACTGAGGGAGCTGTAATGCTTGGAGCAGTGAGGTGTTAGACAAATGCTTTGGGATGTCACTCTGATGGCAGTTCTTATGTAGATAAGTCACTTCTGGCTGTCACCTCGCTCCTGTGGTGTGCTGGGATGGAGTTAATGGGCACACATCATCCCCAGGCCTGCTTAGTGCTCCGGTGTCTTGCCTTGCAGGCTGTAAATATATCTATTTGTGCTTTGCTTCTGTCTAAATCTGCAGCTGAGGCTGAATTTGGCTTGCGTGGACCAAGAGGTTTTTAGTTGGCAGAACTGCTGGGACTGGGTTTTGCATATCGGTGTTGCCTGATATGTATCAGGGCTTACCTGGCTGTGTTCCCTGATAACCTCCTGCTTCCTACAGCTTTTATCACAGCCTTCCCCATCAGCACAGACCACGGCCAGCCGGGATGGCTGACACACCAGGAATGCTTATCGAGGGCCATTGTGCTCTTATCTAGCCCTTCAATAATACATGGCATTGATTTTTGCTGTGTTGAATACTATATAGTGTTTACATTTGCCAGAATAATTCAGCAGGGTAAACAGATAGTATTCTTTGGAAGTAAAGTCAATATTAACAGCGTTCAGGATAACATTTGCTGTCTCTCTTTGATGGAAAGCAACCTTTTCTCTTGCCTGTGTTTCGGAAGGGCTGTAATTCCTGTAGAGCAGTACTCCCTCAGAATGCCAGTCAGATACTGTGGCCCCTGGGGCTGGTTTGGGGATCCAAGATCCTGACTATCAGCAGTTTTTGCCAACAGTAAATTCTGCTGCTCCGAGTGCCTTTGGCTGTTTTCTGGGACTGTGGCTATTCACAGCTTCAGTTCAAAGGTGGAAGCTAACCATTATTTATCTAGTTGACCTTCTGGAGCAATTTGCAGGTGTATTTGTGCAGAGTATCTGCTGGAATAGCATTTTTATAGGGTAAACTGAGGATGCTAATGGAAATTTTGTGGTGAAGGCTGCAAGCAGCTCCTGTGGTTTGCTGCTTCCCATCAGCTTTGTGGCAAGTGAAGACTGTGGGCTCAGCCTGTGTCACAACTGCACACCAGTTGCAGACATGGCAGTGTGAACACTGAAATCATTGTCAGGGCTAGAGCTGCACCTGCAGATTCAGGCACAGTGGTTTTGTGCTGCTGGTGTTCTGTCCTGCATGTGCTGCTTTGCATAACTGTAGCTCAGGAAATTGCTTCGTGGTGGTGCCCTTTGGAGCATCAAATAGAAAGGTCCTTCATGCCCCTCATGGGTGGACTGGCAGCAGTGCTGCCAAAGGGTTGCTGTGGTCCATGGGATGTTGAAAAATTGCTCTTGTATTCCTTTTTGGAAAGGTTGAGATCTGCCAGGTGTCCAGAGCCTTCTTTCATGCTGAGTCTCTCCCGGTTTTTGGTGTTTTCTAGCACATCATTAAACAAAGAAAAAACACAGGAAGAAACAGTTCCTGCTTAAATAGACCCTGACATCATCATACATATGCAGAGCTCTGTATTGCTCCTGGAAAACCGGCAGGACAGGAGTTGATGGAGCCTCTGGGCAGAATATGAATGCCTTGATTTTCTCTCCCCTGAGCAGCAGTGAAGAGGGCTGCTAGGACCAGCCAGCAGAGACCGAGCTATAATTGCTTGCCTGGAGCAGTAACATATTTCTGTACACCAGCTGAATACCAATGAGGACAGAAGGAAGGAAGGTATCAAACAGAACTGCAGGCAGGAGGAAAAGGAGGATAAGTGATGAAAGGAAGGGACTTGGAGACTAGGGTTGAAGACAATAGGCTGGTTCTGATTAGAGCATTTTACCAGGGAGTGATTTGGGGTTTAATGAATTTTTTCAGGGACTGAATGCATTGCATAGGGTTGATGAGAGAGCAAGCAGGAGTAAGGGCCCAGCAGTGTGACCTCAGGTGCCACTGAAAAGGCTGGTGCAGAGGTAGAGGCAGGGAAGGAGAGCTGAAACTGGGATAACCTAACTGAAAGCAAGCACATTCTTTTGAGATTGGCGAGGTTAATGCCATCAGATTTCTCACTTGTGCCTTTCTCTTCACAGTTCTCCTTTCCATAATTGCACACAAGAACCTGTGTCATGTGCTCTGGGATGACCCTGCCTGTGCAGGAAGGTTGGACAGGTGACCCACTGTGGTCCCTTTCAACCATTTTGTGGTTTTGTAATTCAGGTTGAAGTAGCAAGAACCTTTGAAATCCCCTTCCTATGTAACTGCCAACTTAGGATACAGTTTTGTTAGCCCCTTACATGGTTTGAGATGATGGTCAGGGGCCAGACCATCCCCTCCATGACTGCAGAACTCCAAAAGAGCACCCAGCAGTGCCACTTCCCTGCTTTTCTCCCTGCACATGCAGGCCATGGCTCATGCCAGGGATGTGGCTGAAGGCATTGGTGATGGATGGGACTGGCTGCTCCATAAAGGTGTGGACTCAGTTTAGTTGAATTAAGGGGGGAAAAAAAACCAAAACCCAAACCAAATACAAAGCAGGATGATGTAACTAACCTTCAAGACTCAGGTAATAGGAAGCATTGCAGCCTCTCAGGGTGTTTTGGGGCATTTTAGGTGTTATGAAAGCACATACAACCCATTAATGGACTTCAGGATCCTTTAGGATCTGGTAGTGGAAACTAAAACATGGAGATCTAATGAGCTAAAAATAATGCTGGAAAGAACAGGCTTAGTGTCTCTGAGTCACCGAGTGTCAGCATCTGCCTTTTCTTCCTGAAATAATGCAGTGGAAGCTTTGGAGGAGCTGACTGGGGGGGTGGGAGAACGAAACCTTCTGCGGCACAGCCCTCCCTGCTAAGCTCCCAAAACCCTCACCTGCGTCCCCTTTCTGTGGGCATTGCAGATCCCCCAAACAGCTGGGAGAGGTGGTTTCCAGGCAGGGCTTTATCCATCCCTGGGCATCACCTGGACAGGGCTTGTGCGCTGCTCCCGGCGGCATCCCGGCTCCCAAACAGCTGGGAGAGGTGGTTTCCAGGCAGGGCTTTATCCCTCCCTGGGCATCACCTGGGCAGGGCTTGTGCGCTGCTCCCGGTGGTGGGGCAGGAGCGGTGCCAGCCCTGCCCCGGGCACTGCCCAAGGCAGGCGAGCTGCTCAGAGCCCGGAGCTGCTGCCATCCCATGTCCCTTCCCTCCGCAGAGCGGCATTCGCTGCCCTAATGGGTTTGCTTTAGGGAGGTGTGTTTTTGAGTGGAGGAGTGGTGTGTGTGTTTGACCTACATCGTGCACATCCCGCCCAGGAAGCCTGGCAGGGCGTAATGGGAGGAATGTGCTCTTTGACGATGCCTCATTTTCACCTCCGTTAATTTTATCGGATTGCTGCGTTACAGTCGGGTCGTAATTGTCGGGAACACAAAGGGAAGGAGAGGACAAATTGCCCTGTTGCTCCCTCGGTGATCAGCGCGGCGATTGTGTTGTTTCAAAGCCACTTATATGGAAAGCAGTGCTGTCACTTGGTGTGGCATCGGGTTTGGACTGAAAACATTACGGCTTTTTTGTGTGCTGGAAGTGTTATTTGCTTTGTTAGAGAGAACTGGTGAATGGGTAATTGCAGTGAAAGGAGGAGACTCCTGCTAGCAGTGCGATGCGAAGTGTCTCAGCCTTCCAAAGCATCATAATGTGTTTTATTTGTATGAATTTTATGAGCCAGCTTTTCAAAAGCAAACAGAATTATCGGATCTGTTTGTTTTTCCCCAGCCAACTGATGTAGGGAAATGTAGCTAAACTGAGAGCAGTGTAACCTTTCCGGGGGGGAATGGGAAACTACTTGGTTGGAAAAACATATCCGAGGTGAGCAGACGGTGGGCTCATGGTCCCCTCTATACGAAGAGGAGCCCTATATGGGTGTTTAAAAGTCAGAGCCTGCCTCAGCATTTATACGTACTTGTTAATGTATGTCTGCCTTCTTGCTTATTTTCCCTTGCCACCACAGCCTCTGAAATGGCTGGTGGTAATTCCTGTACTGACCATGCTCTTTTAGGCATTTAGTGCACTAATTCGCAGTTGTTTATGTTTATACAAACTCAAATATTTTCTTACCAAACCCTCCTGACTGAGCATTGCCTCGTTGCTGTATCCTTTGTACAAGCCCGTGTCCTTTGCGAAATGTGGCCCTCAGCTTCCACCTGCTGTTCAGAGCCAGAATGGCAGCTCTGCCACAAGTCCAAGGAAATAAAAATCATGGAATATCCTGCGTTGGAAGGGACTCAAAAGGATCGAGTCCAGCTCCTGGCCCTGCATAAGACACCCCAACAATCCCACCGAGTTCTGGCAGCCTTGGGGCCATGACCACTGCCCTGGGGAGCCTGTTCTAAGTATTAATGTAAATTTCAATCCCAAGTGCAAAATGTTGAATGAGATCCGAGTGGAATTTAAATAACAATATAAAGCAGGTCCTGGTAAAGCTTTTGGTTTGGTTCAGATTAGCTAGTTGGGTCGTCCCAGAACTTGGATAAAATGGGTGTGATTTCCACTGCTCAGTTTGTAGCTGGTTTCAGAAGCAATCTGCTTTCAGTTCTGCAGAAGTATGTTGTTCTTCTCTTTTCCAGCTAAAAAACACAGTGACACCCAAGTGTTCTTCTACCTGTGGATTATCTTCTGTTTCATCAGCTCGTGCTATACCCTCATTTGGGACCTGAAGATGGACTGGGGTCTCTTTGACAAAAATGCTGGTGAAAATACCTTTCTCCGAGAAGGAATTGTCTACCCACAGAAAGTGCGTATGCAGCCTGCTCTTACATTAGGAAAGGCTTTTAATATTTTAGCCAAACTTGCTGACTTTAGAGCATGTTGCAGTTGGCCACTGAATCACAGGCTGGGATTTTCCAGCAGCAGAGCTGATTTGTTTCAAACAGATCATTTCTGTTCACTTGGCTCAAGACTGAGCAGCAAATTCTGTAGCTTCCTGAAGAGGTCTCTTCTGTGCAGAATGTGTCTGATATGCTGTCCTGTTCCTGTCTTTTCCTCAGGCATACTACTATTGTGCCATTGTAGAAGATGTCATCCTGCGTTTTGCGTGGACCATCCAGATCTCCCTCACCTCCATGCAGATCTTTCCCTACGCTGGGGACATCATTTCTACTGTATTTGCCCCACTCGAGGTGTTCCGGTAAGGCTGCTGGGCTGAATGGTTCCTTTCTCTTGTGCATTTTTGCTATGTAACACCAGTATGGGAGGAAGTGCCTTGATCTCTTTGGGCATGGAATACATCAGTCCTCGAAATGGAAATCTAGGTCTAAACAGGAATAGTTAATCCAAACAGGGTGCTGAGTGAAGAAAGGTGTAGAGGGCTCTTCCCCAGTGTGGGACTGGGTCCTTCACGCTGTTTGCAGTTCCTTCTGAGCCATGACATAATCTTGAGGGGTTAGTTTTTACCAAATTTCTCCTTAAAATTTCCAATTGGATTTTTACTTGATTCTCAGGTTTCCATTTTTGAAATCTCTCCTTTTCCAAACACTAATTTGGGCTCTGCATCATCGATTCGGATCCTGCAAGGTTCTCAGGGCTCTTTGCACACTTGTACTCTCGCTTCTTGTGCATCTCTTCCTGAGAAGAACTTGAAGCTGACCCTCACTTGTGGAATGCTGGAGCTTGTCTTTAGCTTGTAAGGCCCGGTGCTTCCATGCTGTCCGAGTTAGGGCTGTCACTGTTAGGACAAGGAATGAACCTGACAGTTCTGTTGCTCTCCAGAGAGTTGGGAAGATGTCATAGCAGGTGCTGCTGTTAGTCACTGGTTGTTTCTCTGTGCTCCCAGCCTATTCCCAGAGGCACTTTGATCCATGAGGAGAGCCAGTGGTATCCAGGTGCACATACCAGTGCTTTCCCAACACATGGGTAATGCCTATAAAAGTGGAACTCCGTTGGTAATTTCCCCTTTTTCTCCGTCCAGGCGGTTTGTGTGGAACTTCTTCCGTCTGGAAAACGAGCACCTGAACAACTGTGGAGAGTTCCGTGCCGTGAGGGACATCTCGGTGGCACCGCTCAACGCCGACGACCTGACCCTCTTGGATCAGATGATGGACCAGGAGGACGGAGTCCGGAACCGCCGCAAGAACAAGCAGTGGAAGCGCAGCCTGAGCGTGTCCCTGCGCCGGCCTCGCCTGGCCTCACAGTACGTGTTGCCTCTCCAGCGCAGCAAAATCCTGTCCAAATCGTGTCTTTGGGTTCCTGGTAGTGCCCTGGGGGCTGTTCCTGGACTGGGAGTTGTGCAGAGATCTCAGCCAAGACAGTCATTCAAAAGGAGGGCAGGCCCGATGAGTAAACACGTGTGCCTCTGCCAGGGAATTGATCCATCTTTGACATATCTTGGGGTTCTGGTAAACCACTGGAAGAGGGAGGTCCCTTTTTACCACGCTCCCCTCCTGCAGAAATAGCCTGTAGCAGTTGCCAAAGATTATAAATGCAAAGCTGCAAGAGAGGTTCTCTTTGACTGGCCATTTCAGGGGCTTTTAAAAAGGAGGGAAAGGGATTTCTTATACAGGCAGAGAGTGACAGAACAAGGGATAATGGTTTTAAACTGAGAGAGGGCAGGTTTAGATTAGGTGTTAATAAGAAATTCTTCCCTGTGAGGGTGGGCAGGCCCTGGCACAGGTTGCCCAGAGAAGCTGTGGCTGCCCCATCCCTGGATGTGTTCATGGCCAGGTAGGATGGAGCCTGGGAACCTGATCTAGTGAGTAGCATCTCTGCCCTTGGCAGGGGGTAGAAAGGACATGATCTTTAAGGCCTCTTTCCACCCAAACCTTTCTGTGATTCTATCAGATTCTAGTTAGGTTCTGATAGATTCTGTGAATCTATCAGATTCAGGGTGTGCTTTGGTCGAGGTTCATATATGAGATCTCAGGCTTCTTCCTCTCTCAAACCTAAACCCATGAATTCTTTTCTTCTCCCCCATCATCCCCACTCTTTAAATGTTTCCCCACCCTTCACCCCAGCCTCTGAGTGTGTTGGCTGCCTGTCTTCCCTGCAGTGTCTGTGCTCTGAGCATCACAGGGAGCTCCAGTGTCCTGGTGTCCCTCCTGCCCCAGCTGCACAGCTGCAGAGCCCTGCCCTTTGGCCAGGGAACAAGCTGGGGCTCCTGGGGGATGCTGGAGCACAGTGGGTCAGGAATGTTGTGCAATCCCTTCAGCACTGCCTGGGAGGGGTGGGAGGAGGAGGAGGAGGCCATGGCTGTCACGAGAAGGGTGTGCTCTGGCCTGAGCCACAGCCCTTGGGCTGTGCTTGGCTCATATCTGTGTTGGCTTAAAGTACACAGATGGGACCAATACCAACAGCCTTCATGTGGCTGCTAGGGACTGAAAGACTTTATGCAGAGGGGATGTGGGCCAAAGCCTGGTCAGATTCCCTACAACCATTCCTGTTTATCCCTCTGACACACAGCACGTGGAAATGTGCCAGGCATATCCCAAAAGGGCTTGCTGTTCCTTTGTGCAGCCTGGTGACAGATCGAGCAGGAGCACTCCTGCTGCAAGGGTTTGGTGGAGTGCTGTGGGGTAAGCTGGAGCGCTGCTCCACACCCAGCAGTGCCACAGTGATCCTTGCCACTGGATGTCACAGCCTGGCAGGTGACACTGGCTGTGGGCACAGGGTGGCCGGCGTGGTGTGGCCTGGGCAGTGCCACAGGAGGAGGATGCTGAAGGACAGCTGGGGCATCTTTAGAGGGCTCTGCTATTCCCAGTGAGAGTGGGAGGGTGTGAAACAGTTCCAGTAGCTTGTTTATTCCCTTTTTGCATAAGAAAGGCATTTTTCCCCATTTTTCCCCCCAAGTGCACTGTGAGTTTACTGTCTGTGTGCCATAACGGGGGTTTCTTCTGCCCAGTGAGAGCTTTCTGTTTGTCTTTTCCAGGTCCAAGGCTTCTGACACGAAGGTATTGATAGAGGACCTAGCGAATGAAGTGAACACATGAGATGGCCACGTTCTCTTATTCCGCATCCTTTGTTTTCTCGTTCTGTTCCCCTCTTCCCTAAGTAACCCAATCTCTGGTACAGATCCAGCTGAAAACAGGAGAAAACACTGAACACATTTTCCGAGCTCTTCCAGACCAGATCCTATGGACTCCAACAAGCTCACTGTGTTTCGTTTCTTTTCTTCTGGGTTAATTTTAATGTTCTATTTTAAACAAACAAACAAAAAAAATAAAATATTTTACTTTGTTTTGCCAATAAAGAGGACAGTTCAGGAAAGAAGGATTGTTTACAGTCTCAACAAGGACATACAAACCTTATCTGGATAATGAAGCATCATAGGGACTCCCTCATGGGACAGTGCCAAGAGCACACTCAGTTACTGCTTGGCCCGGTTTTGACTGGTTGAAACCGGACTTAAGTTTTTAAAACTGATTTTTTTTTGTTGTTGTTTTTCTTTTGTTTTGTTTTTTCCTTCATATCCAGCGCTGAGGCACTGGCTGCACTTGCAGGGAAAGTGCACTTAGAGCAGTATCTTCATTCATGAAGCTACTTTTTAATTTGATGTAACTTTTCTTATAATTTTTTGGAAATATGATGTATCTGTTGCATATAGTTTTCACATTATTTATGAAACTTAACAACCATATGAGAGTGACTTTGAGTCCTGTGCAATGAAGGTTGTAATGGTAAAACAAAGTGGGGAATGTAGATCTCTATCTCCAGGGTTGTGGGGTGATGCCCTGCAAATACCCCTCTCATGAGACAACTTGCACCTGTGTGTACCTTCTCTCTCTCTTTCTTTCTTTTCAATTTTATTTTAAACCAAAGTTTCTCTTTCTGATATTTTTTTTAGTTGCTGCTACTGCTTCTGGGCATATCTCTTGTGCCAGTTGAAGGTCAGCTTTTCCATGCAGTTGTGTGACAGCAGTGCAGATGATCCTAAGATGGTCCTAAGGAAAGGAGAGTTGGTTCCCACCAACAGCACAAAATGCTGGGCGAACAAAGGCTTCAGAACTTCATCCTCCAGATCAAAAAGTGCTTTTCAAAGCCTTGATGATCCTTAGATGGCATGAGGGCGTCCCAAACTGAGCAGAGAGTTTTTTGGCTGTTCTCCAGCAGCTCAGCACAGCAAAGGGGACAAGGCGAGGTGTGGGACAGGGAGGAGGAGGTTCAGCAGGCTGGGCTGTGGGAGTGGTGGTGTGTTTCAGGGAGCATGGAAAGGACTGTGGTTTGCCCACCTGATGGGGAAGGTGAGATTGAAAAACGCTCTTCCTGTGTCCTCTGGTTTGGCAAAAAGCCTCTGCTGGGTGCTGTCTCAGTGAGCTGTTGCTCCTGCTCCTTGCCTCCTCTTGTTATCCCGGCTGGGAAGTGGGATGCTGTTGAGCAGATGTGGCTAAATGATAGCTGAGCAAATTATGTTGAAAGAGTGAGGGAATTCGATGGTCTCATTGGTCTCCCGTAGGAAGGGAAACATGGGAGCCCACAGAGTCTGCTGTCCTTCCCTTGGCATGCCAGGTTCTCTGTGGGTCTGCAAGGGAGGGGTGAAGCTTCTGGAGCAGGATCCTTGTGCTGATATCTGTCCAGTGACTTGCCTCTGGTTTGGGCCATGGAATTGCAGGAATCTCTGCTCAGTTGCTGTTTGGTGGTTGCTTTTTTTAATTACCTGTTAGCAGGGTTTCTCCCACTGCTGGTACATTGCATTTCCTCAGTTTGCCTGCTGTGCCTCTTGCCCAGAGGAGCTGAAGAAGGAAGCTTGGTTCTCTCCATTTAATTGGATATAGATTAAAACTCAGTTGTGGTGCTCTCATCTCCTGCTGTGTCAGGCTGCTCTGGTAGGAGGACAGCTGGACAAGCCAAGGTCGTGCTGTCCATCCTCTCGGTGCCCAGGAGCCTGTTTTCCTGTATTTAACTAACTCCCTTAGTTCATAATGTTCATACTTTAATGGAGCATTCCTGTTTGCGTGGAAGTGGAATCTGAGATACAAAGCCCCTTAAAACATTTGAGATTCCTGATTTGCATTGCAGCAGTTGATGCTGTGTCCAAACCTGGAGTAGGTGTTTCCAGAGGTGTGGGGTGAGTGAAGCCATCCCTGCCATAACCCGGGGGGTTAGGGGAGGGCAGCTGCACCAGGAGGGGGCATTCCAAAATTATTTGGATTAATTGAAATTAACACCACTAGTGTTACTTAAACAAGTGGGTTTTTATACAAAGAAACTGAGCTTTACTGGTAGTCCTTCCTTTCAGAGGGAAGTTAAAAATAAGAGAGACATTGTGAGCAATTTGGTCTAGTGGAAGGTGTCCCTGCCCAAGGCAGGGCATTGGAACGATATGGTCTTTGAGGTCCCTTCCAACCCAAACCATTCCATGGTTCTGTGCTTTGGAAGTGATGCCAGTCACCTGGGAGCACTCTGCCTTCCTCAGCTGGGCTGGGGAGAGCAGGGCAGGGCTGGGTGGCCTGTGTCCATCTGTCCATCCTGCTGCTGCACCGTCTGACCCTCTGCTTCCCAACCTGCTGGGGAGGCTCAGGGTACAAGTTGAATTCTTATTCTGTAGCTTACCCAAATCCTTATGGGAAAGAAGAATTTAGCATGTCCATCTGCTCTGCTCAGCTCTTCCCTTTTCCTCTGTCTTTGCTGGCATGAGAAGTAAGGGGAGGGGGGGAAAGGGAGGTGGTGTGCTGCAGCTAGCAAACATTATCTCCTAAAATAAAACCTCATCCCTTTTGGCAGTGAAGATGCTGTCTCAGGGGAAAGCAGCCTGAATTCCCAGAAGTGTGGCTTTTAAAGGCTCCTAGCTCCCAGCCCTGTGTCTGCCTGCTCCCTCCCTCCCAGAGATTTCTGAGAAATCAGGCGTGCAGATTCCTCCTGAGAGCGAGCACTAAAGCCGGGATGGCTCCAAGTCTGCGAGAACATCTGGCCAATAAAGGGAGACCTAATGAAGCAAAGCAGATGGTGAGAGAAAATAGCCCTGATGCTCCTTGGGAGAGCAGCAGGAGTGAGGGGAGAGGGGCCATTCCCAGGGTGGCTTAGTTTCCTGAGCCAGGCTTTGCTAATGGGTGCTTGGAAACACTCCTAGAGGGAGAGCAGCAGGATGGCAGTCCAGAAGGACGGGGAGGGAGCTAAAAGGGTCTGGGAGAGGTTTTACCCAGTGCTTTACTTGTTGGGATATGGCTGGATGGGAAGTGGAAGCTGAGGCAGGTCTGTGCTGTGGCTTTTGGGTGTTGGGCTCTGCCTCATCTCACAGTTTGGTGGTTTGCAGAGATTGTGGTGGTGTGGAGCTGCTTTGGTCTGGTGAAACCCTTTAGGATGGTCCTGTCTGAGGGGAGGAGATGCCCTTTGAACAGGCTGATTCCCTGCCACTTTCCATCCTGCTGCTCCTCCAGGGATTTTCAGGTTGCAGGGGGTTAGGTCTTGCAGCATCCAGAGTTTATTTGCTGGCTGGGGTTCTCTGTGTGGCTTTGGGATGGTGTCACCAGAAGCACCATGTCCCTCTGCTTGGATAGGGTGACATTATGCACCGTGGGTGTGCTCCTGAGGGGACAGCGGGGCAGTTTGGGATCTGTGGACCCGACAAGCAGGAGCAGGAGCTGGAGCTTCTCCATCAACAGGAACTGATGCCATCCCACTACATTTTAAAAGAAATGTGTTTGCAGTGCTCGTGGCTGCTGCCTCTATGTCCTACCTCTCGCATCCAGACACATTTCCAAAGTCAGCTGGTGCTCATCCTATGCCTTTCCCAGCCCTCCTCATTCTGCTGCTGTCTTTGCTGTTTGTCCAATGCCAAGGAAAGGGGACGAGGGGCAGCAGCCTTTTTCATTAACATCTTGGATTGGGGGACATCTCTTGTGGAAATGTCAGCAGAGTTGGATGCTGCTGCTCCTCCTTCCCTAAAAACTTCTTGTGCTTGTTTGGCCTCCACACCAGCACTCAGCCACTGCTGCAGTGTGGCAGACAGGGAGGAAAAGCATGTTCCTGGTTCAGGAGATAACAATCCTGGAGATTTTACCTTCCAGTGACAAGTGAGATGGTGTGAAGCCTTTGAACTTTGCCTGTGTTTTGCACCCCCAAGTGGACTTGGCCTTGTCCTGCAAGGATGCTGCCATGCACTGCTCCCCAGGACATGGTGTGTGCCCCAGGCTTTGGGGATTGTGTCCCCAGTGTTGGGCCATCACGCTGGGATGTGCCCTGGGACTGGGACATGGCTTGTCTCCAGTTGGGAACACAAAAACCACTTTGCTCACACACTGCATCCCATCTCCATGTCCTCCCTCCTTCTCCTCCCCGCTTCTGCTTTGCACTCGCAGGGGGAAGATGATCTTCTGCCTTAAGCATTTTTATTCTTTTTTTTAAATTTATATTTTTATTCCAAAAGGCGATTGGATTGTTTTTTCTCCTTGGAAGAGAGGGGCTGGGGCTCCTGGGGGAAGAGTGGAAAATCCCTGTGGTGCCTCTGCAGCAGTCACAGCTGGGCTCGGTGGCTGTCACCTCATCAAACCTTGCCTCCTTTACATGACACCATCCCAAATTCTGCGCCCCAGGGCGAGCTGTTACCTGCTACCATGGCAGTGTTGAACCGGTGTGTCAGCATCCCTGGGGGCTTCAGTCCCTGCTGCAGCACCCAGGCTGCAGGAAAAGGAGAGGAAAGAGAGGGTGGTGTTGGGTGTACCCAGATGCTCCTGCCTCAGCCCTGTTCCTGGTGGGAGTCGGAGGCCACTGTGGCCCTGGCACAGCTGTGCCACAGTGGGCACCGACCCTGCCTGACAGTCCCTCAAGCTCTAGAAACCAAATTACAAACTCTTCACTCCAGAGGAGAAATTGGGCATCCTGGTAGAACTTGTGATGACCTCTCCATCCCGTAGGTCCTCCTGGTGAAGGATTGGCATTTGGAAGGGGCCCAGAGTGGAAATGCCAAAGTTGCCCCTGGGTCCCACTGCCGCCTTCCCCTCCCCTCCCCACTGTGTTGGTCTAAATGATCTTTCTATGAAGCCCTGTAGATGTCAAAAGTAATTATGGAGTGTGATTAGTCCTCTGTGGGTGCTTTCTTTCTTCCCTCCTCCTTTCTCTTTTGCTATCCCCTTCTCCACTCTTCTGTTTTGGCTCAGTGGAAAAGGTGAGGACAAAGAATTGCCGCTTGCTTGGACTCATGATGTACCTGTGACTGCGCTATTAGCTGTCTCCTCCTTCCTCCCCAAATGGATATAATTTTTGAAGTGTGGAATCCCCTTCTTGATAAGTAGGTTTAAAAAAAAAATACTGCACAATGTGATACTGTTTCATAGTTTCTAGGTGGTTGTATAAAGCAAAGTTACTGTGATTGTGTTTTTTCAAAGGAAAAAGTGATTGGTTACAAAATCTGTCCTTTTTTCATTATTACAAGCTCTTTGTTTTCCAATGATCTGATGGCTCTTTTGTCCCTGGTCTGTGTGTGTGTCTTCCCACATCCCGCCCCTGTGCTGCTCCCACTGCTCTGTGACCACGCTGCTCTTGCAACTTTGGGAGCTGTGGGATGTTACTGGTGGCTGGAAGTGGGGGACATCCATGTCCTGGGAGGAGGTTGGAGGTGCCTGGAGGAGGGAGATGTCTCATGAGGGGTTGGAGGTGGGCACGAGGGGCTCACAGGAAGGTGCCCAGGGCTCAAACCCAACATGCCAGGGGCGATGCTGGAGGAAACCTCTTGCCCAGGCTGTGCTGTGCCAGACAAAGGCTCCTGGTCCTTCTGGAAGCCTCTGGTTGCCTCTTTCCAGCTTGTCTCCAATCCAAGGTGTTGTCCTGCTGGCACAGTGGGTGGCCAGAGGCTGCACAGCTCAGCCCTGGGTTGTCTGGGGTCTGTGCTTTCATTTTGCTGCTTAAATCTCTTCATCGTCTCTTGCAATCAATCTTCCTCCAGAAGAGAGCCCAGTGCCTTGAAATCACTCTAAGCCTGTTGCTGCTCCTGCCAGCCGCTTCCCGGAGGTTTAATCCTGCCTGCAGCTCCCTGCAGGCACTGCCTGGCTGGTGGCAAGAGCTTGCCTGTCCTTGCTTGGACACCTCACTGGGAGGTTGGTTTGTCCTCAGCTTGATGGGGACAACTCCCAGACATGTTTCACCTCCTCACCCGGGGCAGAAGAGCCAAGATCCCCTTCTGGAATGGCATGGAGGTAAGGATGGGTCCTGGCATTGCAGGACCTCAATGCTGGGGTACAGGGTGAGGAGAGTCACTCTGCCTTGGGCTCTTCCACCCAAAACTCTCAGCTGGCACCTCCTGCCTGGGAGCAGCCGAGGGAAGGTGTCCAGTCTGTGCCCTATGGAGCAAAGAGTCATCCCTGCTGCTAGTCAGCCCCCTTGGGCTCAGGCTTGGCCACGATGGGGGCCCCAGGGCCACCAGGGTGCCTGGGGACATTTTAAGGAGATAAAACTGATTTCTTGCTGCTCGTGCTGGCAGGGGCCGGCGCGGCCAGAGCCAGGAGGATTAAAACAATTTCATAATCCTGGTGATTTCCTTTTGATCGGGATTATGAAACCAATCACGAATATCAAAAGCCAGAGCTTAAAGCGGCAGCCGGAGCGGGGCCGGGACACCCATGGCTGCCTCAGCACCCCTCCTGCCCCCCGGGAACGGCGGCCCTGGCACCTCCAGGTAAGCACTGCCCACCCGGGACCCTCGTCCTGCCCACTGGGGTCTGGGGGAGGCACGGGAGGGGTTGGTGTGTGGGGAGCGGGTGTGTCACAGGCCAGATTTCAGGGGGATGATACAGGGATGCACAAGCCCGGCTCTCACCATCCTCCCGCCTGGAGGTGCTTGGCTGGCCCCGTCTCACCCTGGGCCAGGCAGGATTTGGCCTCCGGGCAAGCAGGACTGTCTGACACAGCTGCAAAGGGCGATGCTCGCCGGAGGGTGCCGGGAGCCCGTAGGCTTTGCTTTTGGGGCAGGCTGTTGAAGGAAACACCCCCCAGCCCGCAGGACCACCCTCCCCATCCCCTTTGGAGCCTGTGTGTGCCCCGGCCGCCAGTGCGGGACAGAGCCTTGGCACCCGGAGCGCAGGGAGAGGGAGCTGGGCTGGCTCTGCTCCCGCCGCCTTCCCCACCCGCAGCCCAGACAAAGGACATTCCTGACAGCGGGCCAGGGCGGCTGCGATCCCTCCGTCCCGGGGCTGGTGGATTCCCCTCCCGTGGGGTCCCCTGGTGCCCACGCGGGGTGTTGGGGCGCCGCTTCCCTCCCCGACGTGTCGCGGGGCCGGGGTGGCATCGCCCTTCGGGGCCACCGACGGGAGGGACGGGCGGTCCGGCCGCGGGGCCGGGGCCGGGTTTGGCTCCTCTTCCCCCTGCCCCGCCGAGGAGGAGGAGGAGGAGGAGGCAGGGCCAGCCACGGCCCCACCGCCCAGCCAAGCGGCTGAGCTCGGGCTCGGCTCGAGGGGCCGGGATTTGCTGCTTTGCCCGTTGGTTGGTCTTTTTTTTAATTCCTTTTTTTTTTTTCCACTCCCCTGCTTCCTTCCCTTCTTCCGCTTTCTTCTCCCTCTTCCCAGCCCTCTCCTGATGCTGCTCCGGGGGTAAGGACAGCCCTCGCCTCCTGCCCTCGCCCCCTGCCCTCGCCCCCGTCCCGCTCCTCGCGGGGCTGCGGGGCCCGGGGGTGTCCCGGGGGTGTCCCGGGGATGCTCCCGCAGCCCCGGCCACGGGGGAGGTTCCTCCAGGGGCTCCGTGGGGACGGGATGCTCTCGGCGGGGCGCAGCAGGGCAGTGGACCCGGGTGCCACCGGGACCGGCACAGCACCGGTGCCACGTGTGACCCCGCGGGCCGCGGCGGAGCGGGGGCTGCCGTCTGTCCGTCCGTCTGTCCGTCCGTCTGTCTGACTGGAGGCACCTTCGGCGAGGTGTAGCCGGGAGGGACTTCTGTTCTGGACAGTTTGGGAGCCCTGATTTGGCTCAGAAAGTGCCAGTCCTCTCCGGGGCATCTTGCTGGGTGCCGCAGGGCAGCTGAAACAGCGTGGGTGGGCACCTGCCCTGCTGCCCAGCCCTTCGCCACCTGGTTCAGGGAAATCCCAGTGCTGCTCCCTCCCTTCCCCTGCTCCCCGGCGAGGCTGGGGCAGGCTCAGTGCTCCGGGTGCCTCGTGCTGTGCCACCTCCCTGTCCCCTTCCTTGCCAGGCACACTCTGGTGGCATTGCATGCGTTTGCCCCCCAGCCCGGGTATCCCCGTGTCTGCAGAGCCCGGGGCAGGCGGGGTGATGCCCTTTGTGGAGACACCAGGGTGGGTACTGGGGAGGGCAGTGTGGGGCTCACCCACCCACCCGGCCGCCCCCTCTGGGTTTTCTCCCCGCAGGACACATGGAGGGCAGCTCTCGCAGTGAGGCACAGCGTGTGCCGCGGCACCCCAAGCAGCACACCCCGAGTGGCAGCCGGACCCCCGCCCCTCTGGAGCGCCCCGAGGCCGCCCACGGCCCCCACGCCGTCCTGGAGAGCAAAGTGAAGGCACTGAAGGAGAAGCGTGGGGGCGGCCGGCCGGGGACCCCCGCAGCCCCCCCCGAGCGCCCCTCACCCAAAAAGCCCCGTCCCCGGCGGGGGAAGGCGGGGGCAGACGTGGCAGCGGCAGAGCCACGGGCTCAGCTCCGCACCTACCTGACGGATGGGCTGCTGGACGGAGGGCAGGCTGTGGCTGTGGCTGTGGCTGGCAGCCCCCCAGCCCCCCGCCCGGCCACCGCGGGGCTCTGGCGGGTGCCGGCACACGGGGCAGATGTGCCGGGGGGCACCGAGCTCCCCCAGGACAAGGGCGGCAGGTCCCGGCGCTCCCTCCAGGAGAGGCACTCCCGGGATGAAGAGGCACAAACCCCGCCGTGGGACCGGGGTGGTCCCTCCGTGTGTCCCCCTGCAGTGGAGGGCTGGGAGAGGCTCTCGTTGGCCGAGCGAGTGGAGAGGAACCGGCGGCTGCTGCAGGAGGTGCTGGGTCTCGCCACACCCGGTGTGTATTTTGGGAAGGTGGCAGCTCTTTGGGGGGAGCTGGGGGAAGCAGAAGGGAAAAGAGGGGGCTCCTCAGTGTCATCCTTGGCCTTCCATGGTGTGGGCACAGCTCCCTGCTCCTTCAGATCCCAGGGCTGCCCCATCCCCTTCAGTGGGATGTAGGAGATACCCATGGAATATTGTAGGTGCTGCTGGTCCCCTTCTGGTGAGGAATTTCACTGCTAAAAGCAAGAGCAAGAAACCCACCTTTTAGAGCACTCCAGGTCTGTGGGCATCGCTGTCAACCTGTCATGAGAAAAGGGAATTAATTTCTCTTTCAATAGCACATGCCCCAATAGTTCCACCCAATGCCACATGCTGTTCCCCTATATCCTGCTCTTCTGGGGTCTCTCAGAGCTGAGCATCTGGGAGAGCCCTACGGAGGGTGCTGAGATGGGGTAAATGAGTGGTGATGTCAAGGGGGGTAAGGTTGGGGGCTGTCACCCAGCCAGGCTGATGCCTTTCTCTGTCCTGTGTTTCAGAGGTGCCGGCGAGTGACGGTGACTGGGACTCAGGGGTCTCACTGCAGGACGCTGAGGGCTGCAGGTAAGTCAGTCCCAGCGTGGCTGAGACAGAGGTTTCCCTCTTTGCCCCTTGTATTTTAAATGCATCCTATGAAGCAGCGCTGGGAAAGGGTTGTAGGGGATCCCCTCAGCATGGCAGCTGGGGGAGTGCTGTGGCCAGGCTCCAGCGATGCTTTGGTGCAGGCTGGGGCAGGAGCTAGGCATCCCTGAGGTGTCTGAGCACAGGGAATAATCCCAGCCAGGACCCCAGGGTGGGAAGGGAGCTGGGGAAGATGACGGGACAGAAATTTGCTTCAGGTGCTTAAGAGGATCGAGGTGGCGGCAGGTGTGTGTAATCTTGTTGGACTAATGATAAAGCTTTGAGGTATGGACTAAAAATAAGGAGGTGGGATGGGCAGGTGAGCTGGGCAGCAGTTTGAGGGGCCTGGGGGAAGTCAATGAGTGGGGAAAGGCCCCCAGTACTGTGGTTCTGTTCCTCTCCAGCAGCTGGATCAGTGATGGGGGAGTGCAGGGCAGAGCCATGGATGCTGCACCTCCTGTGAGCAGGAGCAGCCAAAACCTGGGAAGTAGCCTGAGTCCCCCATGGTGCTGCACAGGCGGGCCGGCATGTGCCCACCATCCTGCCCTGAAGAGGTTAAGGCCAGGCTTCCTGAATCGACTGCCTGAGCTGATTATTTTAATCAGGAGGATTAGGGCCATGGCCAACCAGGAAGGCAGTGCTGGAGCAGGGAGAGCTGACAGGCCCCCCATCCT
This sequence comes from Xenops minutus, assembly GCA_035221455.1. NCBI lineage: Eukaryota > Metazoa > Chordata > Aves > Passeriformes > Furnariidae > Xenops > Xenops minutus. Next base: position 29,642,216 of record JAWWEE010000004.1, on the reverse strand, counting down.
GCAGCTGGCAGGGCTGGGAGTGCAAGGGAAGACCCTGTGCAAGGAAGGGAAGGCAGCTGGGTTAGGGGGTCCCTCCAAACTTCTCATCCTCCCCATCACTGCGGGATTTACAGCGGTGGGGATAGAAAGCTGTGTCTGCCTGCCTGCCTGCCTCACTTTTCCTGTCCACCTCCGGGATGCCCGCGGTATAAAGAGCTGCCTGGGCCTGAGCTGTGGGTGCTGAACCTCTCCCCAGAGCATCACCTGTCATGGGGGGTGGTACAGGGAGCCCGCTCAGCCGTTCCCCTGCAGGGCTGCCAGCCCAGCCGGGAGTGGTGGCCGAGCCCCGTTTTCTCTGGGCAGAGCAGCCTCATCGTCATTGTTAAAGCACGTCTAATCCCTGTTATTTTTTCCTAATCCCCGTCCCCGCTGCGGGGCTGCAGGGCCTTTGTCCCCGGGCAGGAGCTGGAGCTGAGCCCGCGGCACGAGCAGGCCAAGCAGCTCCTGCAGCGCGCCCGCATGAAGGCTCGGACGAACCCGCTGCGCGCCAGCCACGACATCCTCCTGCTCCCCGCCGCCGTCCCACACCCCAGGTCAGTGCCACCACCCTGCCCGCCCCTCCCCTGCCTCCCCCACGGTGCTCCCAGGGCCACGGCTGAGTTTGGGACACGCGTGTGACCCACTGTGTGCAGCCTCCTCACCCTGGAGGCAGGAGCATCCCCTGCCCGACCTCTTCGCAGCACGGTATTTGGGGGGTGTTTCATTAAATTGTCTTTTATGATCACACGGAGGCATTGATGGCAGGAGGATGGCGTTTCCCAGCTGATGGGGAGTGTTTTACTGGGGGGGGGAGACTCGATGCAGGAGGCTGGACTGAAGCAGCATCTCGCGGTTCGTGCCGGATCATGTGCAATGTGCTGTTCCCAGAATGATTAACCACGCAGCTCGGGGCAGGAGAAGGGGGACGGAGGTTGGGCTGTGGCAGTGCCACAACCTCCCGGTACTCCAGCTTCAGGCTGGGGGGGGAGCAGGGCTGTACACAGCCAGGGACCGTCGGGTGGGCTTCTCCTCCTTGCCGCATCCATCCCCTGCGCCGGGTTTCCCCCGACCCGAGGGAGCGGGGCAGCCCTTGCAGCTCACCCGTGTCTGTCTGTCTGTCCGTCTGTCCGTCCCCACGGCAGGGAGCCCAGCGGGAGGCCGAGCATCGCCCCTCGGGACGGCGGGAGCCTGAGCGACTCGTCCAGCGGGGACTCGAGCTGCGGGCGGCCGCGGCGGCCGCGGGGACCGTCCCCGTCCCGCGTCCGCTTCGAGGACGAGTCTGCCCGCGACGCCGAGGTGCGCTACCTGGAGCGGCTGCAGCTGCGGCCCCGGCGGGCGCTGGGCGCGGTGCTGTCCCCGCCGCAGCCGGCCGCCAGCTCCGCGCAGCCCGGGGACGGCGCTGGCCACCGCAGAGCCCGCCCGGGCGACCTCGCAGCCGGGGGCAAGTGCAGCGCCTGCGGCTCCGTCCTCGGTGCCGCCGCGGCCGGACGGGGCGCGGACACGGGAGCTGCCACCGACCCCGCCAAGCGCAGCCCTGCGGGGCCGGGGAGCGCCCCGGGGGATGGCAGCGGGCAGAGCGCCGCCCAGACCGAGCCCAAAATCCGGCCTCTGGGCCCCGGAGGGTCCCCGCTGTGGATCCTGCCCTCGCGGCAGCGCATCCACACCGAGAAGATCAGGGAGACGTACATCGGGGACGTCACCTACATCGACGAGGTGGACTCGGCCCTGGAGAGCACCGACACGTCGGACGGCGGCCGCACCGACAGCGAGGAGGGGGCACCGCGCAGCCCGCACCCTCGGGGGCACCGCGACGGCCGGGGCCGCGGGCACAGGGCGGGCCGTGCCGCCCCGCAGCCCGAGACGAGGGCCGGGAAGGGCGCGGGTGGGGCCAGTGGTGGCCCCCGCGGAGGGGACGGGGACTCGGGGGGTGCCACAAACCCAAGAGGGGCTGTTCGCCCCCCAGCGCCAGGGAGAGCCGGCGGCCGGGAGGATGGGGGACCGCAGCGGCAGCCGGGGGGCAGCAAAGGCGTGGGGAGCACCCCCCGTCCCCCGCAGCAGCCCAGCGAGCCCCGGGACCCCTCCCCTCCGCTGAGGACCGGCACTCCCGCCCCCGGCACGCCCCTCCCCGCGCCCCCTCCCACCAAGAAGGCCTGCGCCCAGGTGCCTTGCAGGAGAGCCCTCTCGTCCAGCGGCAGCCGTCGAGCATCCAGCCAAGGGTGCCGCGGCCCCGAGCCCGATGCCGGCAGCGCTGCCTCCCCCCAGCCGGGGGGCGCGGCGGGGCGGCGGAGCCCCTGCAGCCCCAGGTGGCTCCCGGGGAGTCCCCTCCGTGCCTTGTCCACCAACAACTGCAACAACACCCGGGGGCAGGACGGCCCGGGCAGAGGTAAGAGACCCGTGCTGGGGGGGCCCCCAACAACGCCAGCGTGTGACCGTGTCGCTGTGGTTCCAGGGGCAGTGTCACACCCCACCGCCGGCCCTGTCCCCGCCGTGCCTCAGGAGGCTGCAGGTCCCCCCGGGGAAGGTGCTGGGATCCCTGGAGTGCAGCAGCAGCAGCGGTGCCTGGCCGGGAGCACGGCACACGGGTGAGTGGGTGAAGGAGTGAGTGAGTGGGTGAGTGCGGGGGACTCTGGCATTCTGCACAGTGCAGCCCTGGGCATCGGTCCTGGGCACTGCAGGATGCTGCCAGGCTGAGCCCCCTGAGGCTTCCCGGTGGGACTTGACCCTCTGGCTCCAAAAACCTCCCAGAAACCGCAATATGGGAATGAAAATGTGCCAGCATGTTGGGGTGGGTTTGGGTTTGGGGGAGATGTGTTTTATCCTATATCTGGTTCCACCAGGGGTCTTACAGCAAATGTGATAGAGGTGTTTTGCTTGGTGTCAGGTTCTCTCCTTCTGGGGAAAATCATCTGCCTTGGGGCTTCCCAAGAACAATCCCACTGGCCTGGTGCCTGGTGCTGTGTGTCCCAGCCTGGCAGGAGGGTTCAGAGGCAGTGCTGGGTCCTTTGAGCCCATTGGCAGGATGTGATCCCTTGGGGCAGAGAGCAGGGGAGGTCTGAGAGGTGTTAAACCCCTGAAATTATGGGGGAAACGGGGAGGAACTGCTTTGAATGGTGACAGTCTTTTGTGTGCTTGGGTCACTGCTGTGGGGAGGCGGCTGCACCCCCATCTCACCATGCACCCTAATTTCACCTCCCAAGCCTCCAGGGACAGGTGCAGGATGCACCCCCTGCCCTGAGGCAGCTGCCCCTGCCCCCCCAGACACACACATGGGGGGTGACCCTCTCCCCTCTCCACGCAGGGAGCCGGGGCGGCCAGTGAGCCGCAAGGGCAGCGGTGCTTCAGCGTCGGGGCTGAAGAAGCTCCTGTGCAGCCTGAGCCAGAGCACCAAGCAGCGCCTGGGCCGCTTCCGCTGCTACAGCATGGAGCAGCTCCCAGCCTCGGGCAGCTCTGCCCCGGCAGGCCCCAGCATGAAGAAGTCACCCTCCCTGCAGTCCCTGCAGCTGGTGAGCTTGGACATCCCCCCACGCGGGGGCTGCCTGTGGGGAGATGGGTGTCGCACAAGAGAAGGGGTGCTAGGCTGGGGTGAGGCATTCCTGGGCATGGTGGTCCTGGTGGGGTGTGGGGGCACGTGGCACCCCAAACCTGCTGGGTTTGAAAAGCTGGGAGCCAAATGGGGAGCGGAAGGGGGACGGAGGGACTGTGGGGGAAGTGTGAAAGAGCAGATTTGGGGAGGGGAGTTGGGGTAATCTGTTCTGGGGGTCATGGCTCATGTGTCCCAGCCAGGTGAGCAGGGAGGTGCCTCCCCAAGAAACCCTGCTCCTCGGGCAGCTGTCCTGGCCCACACTGGCTCCTCCCTCCCCCGTGGTGGGTTGGGGAGTGCTCCACAGGGGTGGGATGCCCCAATGCCCCTGTTCCTTCAGCACGCTGGTGGGTGAACTGCTGCAATGCTGCACGGTATGTGTGACTGTCCTCATCTCAGCCAGGTGCTTTTCCCCAGGTGTCACCCTTCTGCCAGCCCCAAAAAGCCACCTCTATCCAGAACCTGCATCCCCTCCTGGGCAAGGCACCCCGTGCCAGCGCCTACCTCCTGCCGCAGAGCACGGCTGACAGGTAGGACAGGGCCTGGCACATGCCCTCTGTGCCCAGGAAGGCAGCTCCAAGGTGGTGAGCCACAGGTAGTGGCTCAGGGCAGTCCCTGGTCCCCAGCAGCTTCCCATCTCCTCTCCTCCCACAGGAAGGGGGGCTCGGGGCCACGGCGCTCGCTGAGCGTGGAGGACATCGGGGCACCTGGCCGACCTCGTGCGGTGGGACGAGTGGTGGAGGTGTTCCCTGATGGCACCAGCCAGCTGGAGCTGCAGCGACCCCCCAGTGGCACCTTCGGGTTCTCTGTCACCTCCGGGCACGGCCGACCTGACACAGGTACGGAGGGGTCATCCCAAAGCTGTGGCACAGCATGCATGGTCCCTTCGTGGTGGCTCTTGTCCCTCCCCAGGAGCCAGCCTGGGGATGGGTGGAGGGTGCTGCACCATCCCTGCTGAGCCCCAGAGGAGGGACAGTGGGTGGGGGGGAATTCTGCCACGTGTGGCTTCGGCCATGCACAATCCCAGTGTCCACCAGTCCTTGGCTTGGGACACATAGCACAACCCAAAGGCTGTTATGAGTGAGTCACTGCGGCCCCCGGGCAGCCTGGGGTGGGGGGCACAGCCCCGGCCGTGGGGGCAGTGTGGGGTGTCTCACCCACCCCTGTCCCTCCCCACAGGTGTGTACGTGCAGGAGATGGCGGATGCTGGCACAGCCAAGCTGTATGCGGGGCTCCTGGGCGTGGGGGATGAGATCCTGCAGGTCAACGGCGCGGCCGTCTCGGGGCTGGGGCTGCCCCGCATCCTCGAGCTGCTGCTCCAGGAGGACACCCTGTCCCTCCGAGTGCTCCGGCACCGCCCGGCGCCGCGGTAGCCCCGCCATGGCCCCTGCGAGCCCACCCTGAGGAGGATGAGATCCCGACAATGCCCCGGGATGCTGCAGGATGGCACAGCTCGGACCAAGCTGCCTCCTGGCACCGGGACCTGCCCTGCTCCGGCGCAGGACTTGGCTCCCCACCGCGGTGGGGACAGGTGGCTTTGCCAGCCACCCCGGGAGACAGAGCGGGATCAAGGACCCCCCGAGAGCTGCCCAAAGCGTGGGGACAGGGGACAGCCCAGCCCTGACAGAGCCGGGCAGCTCTGCCCTGCTGGGCACTGGGGTGACCAGCGAGGGGATGCCCCAGCTCTGTGACCCCAGGACACACGGGGCTCCCTGCCAGCACTGCCAACCTGCACCCAACAGGCTGGTGTGGTTCTTTTAAATTATTTTGAGCTGAAACCCAAAAATACATCTCTGCAATAATGAAACACTGCCCTTGGCTTGCAGTTGGCATGGAGGGGCTGGGGTGATGCTTGAGGGCATGGGCAAGGGAGGGGTGTCTTTGCTGCCTGTTTTCCCAAGGCACTGCTGCATCTACCTCCTGGCTGTTGTGTGGGAAGGCTCTGGGCAGGCAGACAGGGCAGGGGGCTCAGCCACCTGCAGGGCTCCTCGGAGAGTTTGAGGGGTTCTTTTTTCCAGTCATGGAAGGGGAAACTTGTGCGAAAACCAGTCCCTCCAGCAGACAGAGGTCGCATGGCAGCAATGGCTGCCCTGTGTGTCAGTGCCCCACATCTGGGCACAGCTGCCCACAGTGCAGAGGGAACTCCAGAACCTGCAGCTGCTGCTTATGCCTCAAAAGCCAGGAGGGTGATGCCCGGCAGATGCTGGTGGGAACTTTTCCCACTCCCTGGTGCCAGGAGAACCGCCCTGCTTGTCCCAGAGCAAGAGTCAGGTGAGAAGGACAAGAGATCTGCACTGCTGCGCCTTTATTTAGTGTTAACAGGAGGGGCGCCACCAGAGACAGAAAAGCAAATGTACACAGAAAAGGGACCAGAGACAGTCGGGTGGCTTACGGTGATTCCAGCAGCTGGGCCACCCCCTGGACTACCGAAGGAGCAGTCCTGCACAGGAGTGGTTCCTGGAGGATGCACAACCACGCCAACAGTGGAGGGATGGGAGGTGTGCACACACTGGCAGCGAGCCCTGCTCCCTGGCCGGACTCGCGCTCCCAGGAACCTGCTCTTGGAGAGGTATTAAGCCCAAGGAGAGCGGCACAGACGCTGCCATAGCCAGCCTGGGAAAGCAGACACCGCCTGTTCCTTGCAGCGTAACCAAAGGAAAGGGGATGCTCTGCAAGGATAAGGAGGCACTGTGAAATCACGAGTGCGGGTGGTGCCGAGGGCACCACGTGTGCGTTAATGGCGAGAGCACCCAGATGGGCACAGGGAGGCTTGGCCGGCCCGTCCGGCTGCGGAAGGAGCTGCCTGCAGCAGGGACAGGGGGCTCACACAGACCCTGCAGGGACCCACAGACACGGCGGGGAGGAGTGTTCAGTCCTGGAGGTAAAGCCATCCGGTGGCGAGCTGCCAAGGTGGGGAGGATGATTCTGGGGACGATTTGCAATTTCAGCAGAAGTCTTTGTGTCAGTGCCAATTAACTTCCTCCTCCAGCCCCATCTGGGAGCCATAAGCCAGCCTGTCCTGAGTCTTTTCATGTTTGCAGCTTCAATATGGGAGCAGAGTGGAGTAAGAAATCGTTTTTGCTTTCCTTAAGAGTCACCCTGCATCCTGCAATCAGTGCTTGCAGCATGACCCCCCTGCCTGCCTGTTCCTCCCTGGTGACACTGCCCAGGTGAGCTTTCTTCACATTTCAGTACTGCCCACCTGGCTACTCCACATTCCGTGTGTGAGGAGAGACAACTCAGCTATCTGACACTGCTGAGACAACTCAAGTGACAAACAACTTGGAGGTAACAAAAGGACTGGGAAGGAATACAGGAACATGATACAGCTTTGAATCTCCTGCCTTTTGGTTCCTTACAACGGAGGTGTCCAAAAAATAGCGGTTGGGAAAAATTAAGACATTCTATTTACAAGTTCATATGCACTTAAAATACATCATTGAGCACCGTTCCTCTGATCATGCATCATCTCGTGCACCCACAGAGAGAGTGGCTCGGTCATCCAAAAAACCTTTAGTTTTTTTTTCCTTAAAAAAAATAAGTTATTTTAGACCTGACAAATCACTTGCCAAAGGGAAGCAGCTGTTAAACAGAAGCAGTGACTCAGTTATACAAGGGCAAAGAAAGCATCAGTCAAAGAACTTTAGAGGCCTGTATAATGCGGGAGGCAATTTTAAAAGCTTTAAGACACTCCCTCTCTGGCTCACGGCTGATGGCCAGCGCTTGGCGTGCAGCAACCCAAGTTTAAAGCTCTGGGATGTCTAACAGTGCCTGGATGGCTGATGGCAGGACACAAGACCCTCCAGCTCTGCCTTCTGCCCAGGCGTGGAGGGTGGGAAGGCTCTGCTGCAGCCTCACTGTGCTCTCTCGGCACAGAGCTGGCCCATGGGGGGGGAGATGAAGCGTGGGGCAGGGGGAGCGTGGCCGGGAGTCCCCTCCCTCAGCACGGCTCATGGGGTCTCATGCCTCCTGGTAATGCTCGTGGCTGGCACTGGCAACATGGCTTGTAATGCTCAGTGTATTCATGAATTCCTCCTCCCTGTCCCATCCTCCCCAGGGCTCACTGCTCTGTGTCCGCATCCCACCGCAGGCAGCTTGGGACTGCTGCGACCAGCTCCTACCTACACCGGGTGGAAGTGTGGGGCTCGAGTCCCCCTCCAGCTGCCCGGGCCCAGCCCTGGAGCCCAGGTGCAGCTCGCACCTCACCGGGGGAGGAGGCAGCTCCAGTCCTCCCGCCCCTCTCCCCGGAGCCCGGTGAGATGACGGCGAAGCCGCGCCACAGTCCTCGGAGGTGAATGGTGAGAGCTGGGTGCGGGTTTTCTTGCCGGAGATCTCTGTGGGCGGACGGAAACAGTGAGAGTTTCATTTCCCCGTGCTGCCGGGACGAGGGGGCAGGGAGGGGGCGTCCCAGGAAGTTCAGTCCATCACAGGACAAAAAACAGGATGAGCACCACCAGCAAGATGACAAAGAGGACGATAATTGCACACCACTGCCGTCGATCTGGAAGGAAAAGGAAGCATCAGTCTTTCTGCTATAGCAGGGAAGGAAAATTGGGGGAGCACTTTCCTTTGCTGTACTGCTAGAAGCTCAATTTAAGCTTAAAGCCATAAAAAGCCAAAACAGCAGTTCCTGTGGGAGCATGCCTCACTGCAACATACAGCACCACAGCCTCTCTGCTGCAGGATACATCGGGTTCTGGGAACAACTGTGGGAATTCTGAGGCTTCTCCCCAACCAAGTTCAAACAGATTTGATAAGTTGGTTCAAAAGCAACTGGGAGGAACAAGCAGAGAGCTTCTGTGTTTGCTGTTCATTCATGAAGTAATGTTTGCTAGAGGAACAAGAAGGGATCTGGTGCAAGCTGCCCAGAAGAGCTCTGCCAGGAAGAGCTTGTGGCAGCTCCCCTTAGGAGAGGGCCAGGAATGAGGTTCCCCTGGACATCTTTACACCTCCTTGGCTCAACACTGCATTGCCTCTGAGAGCTACTGTCTGCTCCTGTGAGATGACGGTGCAGCAGTGGGAACAGGGCTCAGCAGCTACCCCAGGAAGAGCCCTCCTGGTTGGCCATGGTACGTGAGATGCCAGTAGAAATCTTCTTTTCAAAACATTCAGAGAGTGCAATGATTCACGTTTTTTCCCAGAGGAAAGGACAGATACACAAGGTTTGCCAGCAGTCATGGTGCTGGTGACCCAAAGTGCACTGTCAGCACTCCAAGTGGTCTCTCTAGGACTGTGTTGCCATCACCTCATAAATCCACCGGACAGCCCAATGCTGCAGAGCAGGAATGCTTTTCCCCCTGCCTGGTTGCTGCCTCCACAAGGTACCAGAGCACCCACAGGAGAGGGGTATTGGAGGAGGTGACCCTGGGAACTCTGCCAGTGCTGGGAGAGGCGAGCTGACGGCGGGGGACTTCCCGGCAGGCACGCCGGGCTTCCTGTTTGCTCTGCCCGTGGCACCCCGCCAGCCCACCGGCTCCAGGCACAGCCTTATAAGGACTTTTCTGTGGGTTCAGCACAGAATTCAGCCCCTTTCTCCACCAGATGAGACAAATCTGATCGACAACAGGCCTGCCGGCGCCACCAGCCCGAGGGCAGGTGGGATTTGGGAAGGGGCTTGCCACAGGCATTCTGGTGCAGGGGAAGCAACACGTGGTGACCAGTGTTAATGGCACCTTGGCAGCTTTTGTTCCACAGGCAGCACAGGAAACTGCAGCAGAGCAGAAGGCTACAGAGCTTCCCCTCCTACCAGCTAGAGGGGGATTTTCCCAGCAGTAGCAGCATAAATAGAAAGGCATCTGTAAATAAAGGCAGCTGCTGGGCTTGGAAGTCTTCCCCCTTGTTCCAGCACTCAGAGCTGCTCCCTCCCCTCTGCTGGGTGGGTGGGAACACACAGTGTCCCAGCCCGAAGGTCTGAGGGCTTGTCTTTCCCTTTCCAGGACTGGATCCCACTTCCCAGGACCTACCACTTGTCATGTGAGACACTTTGGCGAGCTTCTTCATGACGTTATCAAGCCGCGACTGAGTGCTGTCTAACTCATGGGAGAAGTCATCCAGCATCCTGGGGGGACACAGAAGCAGGACATGGGTCAGCAGGTGGCACATCCCTTTGGGATTTTGCAATGCACTCACACATACTGATCGAAACACTGATGTGACCAGAGCATCACACCTTGGCAGAGAAAATGAACATGACCCAATTTCCTGGGAGCACTCAAGGGGTGAAAAAACCTGCTGAAGCAGCAGCTCTGCTTTGGTGGGAAGTAATTTGGGACTGCTGTCAGACTGAGCCCTGCTATGTGTTTGCAACTGAGCTCTCACACATCTGCAAGGTGAGGAGTGGGAGTTTCCTGCTTACAAGAGGAAAGTCTCATATATAATCTGTGAATAGCAGAGACTGGTTGGATCTAGGTGCCAGCTTGGACTTTAGATCTCTTTTCTTGTTCAAGGCTTGCAGTTGAAGCTAAAATCTTGTTTCAGTCACGTATCAAGCAGGAGTGAGATCTGCAATTGCTTTGAAGGTGCTTTTTAAGCTCTGCATGGAAGTTGCTGCTTTACTTCCCCTACACAGCAACTGCAATGAGTCTGAAAGCCTTCCTGAATCCATGCTTTGTCAATGCCATTGCACATCCAAAATCAAGGTACCAATCCAATTGTCTCCAGCCACTGGGACTTTAAAGCTTTATGTGTTTAAAAGGACAGCTTCCTTCATTTGGAGTTCCTGGGCACTCGTTAAACCTTCAATCAGTGGGGGAAAAAGGAAGAATTGTAAAAACCTCACTATGGTAGTTGTGTGCTAGTCTAGCGAGCACTAAGGGCTTATGTGATTATCTGAAAACAGACACACCACACTGATCTCTTCAGTGAGAGCAGAGGACGCTCACACTGCAGGACTTCACACAGGAGGTGGGTTTAAAGTTCCTCCTCTCCATCAAAGAGGACATCACAAGTGACATGGCCCTCCAGACTCCTACCAGACAAACAAGGAGGGTTTTCAGGCATGAACCCTTCCAGCCTCTCTGGAAGCATTGCTATTAGCCTGCACAACTGGGAACTTGTTTGCAAAGGACAAGAACTGGGAAAGAAATCTAATTTATATGTAAATGGATGGATGCAAATTACTTTGCGAGCTGCCCTTTAACCCTTTGCGTGGGTGAGGGCTATTTTTAGCTTTAACAATGAAGAGCAGCTCTGTGTTGTGTTTTTCAGCCTGGCAAGGAAGAGCTGAACAGCTCCAGCAGTTATCCAGGGTCAACACAAAACCCTATGGAGTGGGGAAGAGCTCAGCAGCCCCCATTACACACCACCTCCCTCCCTTATTTCTCTGTTGGCTGCCTGAGGAGTGATGCATGAAAAGAAGAGAGAAGGAAAGGTAAGCTGGCAGCTAGGCCTGCCCTAGGTACAGGCTTCCAAAATGAAGGAGGCCGCAGATGGATCCTTGCAGACTGCAGTCCAAAATGCTTTCCAAAAGAAGGCTGGGAGAGGCTGCTCAAGGGACCAGTAAATTCAAGGCCCTAAGAGTGGCAGAGATAGGTGTTTGAGGACATCCAGCTGTGTTGCAGCCCCACACTGGGTTTTTGTTGCCACATCTCACACTTACACTGCTTGTTCCTCCAGCTCCCCACCAATGCGCTGGGACATGTTCTTCAGCACCCCGATGCTGCCAGAGACCAGCTCCAACTGCTCATCTTGCTGTTCTACAATCAACTGAGGCCAAAGAGAAGGGAAACAGGCAATTACAGGTCTGCCTCCTGCAGCTCGGTCGGAGCTAGCCGATCCAGTGCACAGGCACTTGCTGCTCGGCCAACATCAGCTGCTAGGCCTGGGCTCAGACTTAAGCCACCAGGAATGAGGACCACATTCCTAAGAAATGCTGGAGAGGTGACAGCCGCAGGAAAGCCTCTGTGGCATGACATCCACACGGCACAGGAGGCTGCAGACTCCAGAAAACCCTGCAAATCCAGCCTCAGCTCAGCCACAGCAAAAGTGACTGTGGGAAGCCACAGGGGTCATCAAAACCTTGGCAAGGTTAGCAGGTACAGCAGTGGACACCTGGGAGTCATGCTGACGCTATGCCTGGGAAATGCAACCTGGAACATGCTGCAGCCAACAAGGGGTTAGTCTTAAGTAAGAGGTTGTTGCAGCTTCTACAGCTAAAAATAGCCAGCCTGGCTTCAAATGTGCCAAAGGAATAAGTCTGCTGATGTTTTAAGTCATTTCCAGGGCAGAGTCATGCTAAGGATTAGATTTACCCTAGTTACCTATTTCTGACTCTATTTATCTTCCTAGAGTCAGTAGGTAAAACGTGTTTGGAAGCCGGGGCGGCGTCACAGGTCAGGAGCTTTAGCAGTTTGCCACCTCTGAGAAGCTGCCTGTGTAAAGGCCTGCAGTTGGCTGGGCTACTGCTGCACACAGGTCTGTGCCTAGCCTGGGTGGTTCTCCAGGCAAGCTCCCCCCTCAGCTGGGAAGTGTCTCGCCAGGGGTTCTCCCAAAGCCCTCACACAGGCTTTCTCACTAATCTCACGGTGACAAAGGCAGGAAAAGGAAGCAGGCACATACTCCTGCTCCCAGCCTGTTCTGATGGAGATGCACAAGAACAGCAGCACTTATTAACCAGGGGAAGTTGCATAAGAGAAATGGGCTCTTTTCAGCTTGCAATGTTTCTGCTCTTCCAAGGATTTCAGCAAGCCTTGTACTATTACAGCTTAGAATGCTACATCTTCCAGGATCATGATGATTGCCTTCTAAACAGAGCACAAGCCTCATGCCTCAAGGGTTAAAAGTTCAGTGCCAAGCTGCATCCAAAGCTCTGCTGTACAGGAAATGCATGCACAGATACATGCCACAAGCAAAGAGGACAACTGTCAGGCTCCTGGATCCAGACCAACCAAGGATTTTTTTGGCTCTCACAGCCTGTACTTCATTCCCCCAGCACCCATTTGGCAAGCAAAGCTATTTAGTCTGCATGGTGCCAGCTGCCTTACCTGTTGTTGAGCTTGCTGCTCCTCAATGAAGTGTGAATTTGCTAATTGCAGCTCCCGGTCCAGACGGCTGTATTTGTCGGGTCCAGAGCTCCAACTCTGACTCCCACTGTCTCCCAGGAGTGCCTAAACAGATGCAGAGAGCCCTTAGCAACACCCTTGTGTTTGCTCATAGCCCGTCTACAGGGTGTAGTGGGAAAGCAGCAAGGCAACACTCCTGTACACACATACACACCCATCCCTTTCCTCCTGCTCCATTGCTACTCGGCCAAACTGCTGTCATGAACTAAACCAGCCTGGGAAGTCTGGCATCTGGTACTGTAGATGTGCCTCTCCAGCAGCAGGAGAGCTGGAGTACAGCAGGAGGTCTGCACAGCACAAAGGACTAGCAAAGGCCTGCTCAAGAGGCAGCACTGTGCTAGGACATGTGAGCTGGGAAGTATCCAGATATATTGTGTTCACAGATGTATAGCTCGAACTGAGCACTGTCCTGCTAAAGACAGGGGCTTAAGAGGGTCTGGATAAAGTACTTAACCAGTTGAGCTGACAGTAAGATAGTGCAATATAACCATAGCAGTGCTGTATGCTTGTGTTCTATGATCCAGGCTGCCTGCCCCTCCAGCAGGCTGTTCAGTTGCCAGCCCACAATGTTACACCTGCCCTACCCCACAACCTGGAGAAAGTCAAGCTTGTGCAAAGCCAGCAGAGATGTGGCTTTCCAGCCATGTATGTGTGCTCCCTGGAAATGGAGTAACACAGGCGACAGATGCTGGAGAGTGAACATGGCCTCTAGGTGAGGAGCTGCACCCTGCAGCGCTAGGGATAGGTCAGGGAGCTCTGCCCACCAGTGTGGAGGCAGGCTGACTCATAACAACACTGTCCCAAAGCTCCTGGTCATGGGCAGGAGAGGATGACCAAGTATTTGAGAAGAACAGCAAAGTAATGACCAGGCTGCTCTGTCAGGCTGAAAACAAGGCAGTCTCTATGGTTCATCTGCCTTATAATGTTCAAGGAGGGGTGAGGAAAGCTGACAGACTGACCGTGCAGGAAGCCAGCAAAACATCTGGCTTTGTCTGCCCCTGCAACACTGAGCAAGCTCCTGGTTCTCTGCAATTTGTGGCAAGCACAGCTACTCTTTATTATGCCATGCACTAGTTTTGCTGCAGCTTTGATAGAAAGCCTCTGTTTGGCAGCCTTAGCTGTGAGGGTCAGGCCGCCACTAGCAGCCCCTCAGACACAGAGTGCAACAGCTTCTGCAGTCCAGCACAAGCCTTGTACTCTGGAGGGAAGGCAAGGGGCTGGGAAGGGAGAGGAAGGCAACAAGGGGAAGTCAGTTTTCCTGACCAGATGTCGCTGTGTGAGCTGGGCCATATGTCTCCCACAGCGAGCAGGAACCTTGTGCAAAGGGAAGCAACAAATCACAGGGCAAGCTACATACTTGTTTGAGCAAGGGTGTCAGGGACTTTGCTGCTTCGAGTGTTTGTCAAGCACGTCAATTAGCCCTGTAACAAGCTCAGGAATCAGCTCTCTGCTTCTCAGTGGCTTGTTGGAGTGTGTAATTTTGGCCACAAATGGTAAGGCTGATGCAGAACAGGCAAGTTAACTGTGCACACCAACTTTACTGAGATGGCTCTGGGAGTCAGCTCTGAGATCTCCTTACAGCCTCCCCATCAGCTGGGAAGGAGCCCAAGCTGCATCTATTTCTATTCCTTAGATTACAAGTGCAGACAACCCAAGACTCCTTGAGTTTCCCCCATCTTCTTACGAAAGAAGATTCTTTCTTATGAAAGGCAGCTGTGTGAAAGGATATTGCACCACCTTGGCTCCTAAATCCAGCAGAGAGCAGGATTACATTCACTGACATGGATTCTGAGGCAGTTCCCCCCGAGGAGGAGGGAGATTTCCCTTTCCATGGGATGATGCAACGCTGACAGCTGTACACAACCAGATCTGAAGACAGAGACAGATGGCGAGTGCTGACTTACTGCTTTGAGAGAGGCTTGGAAGAGCGTGGCAGCAATGTGCCTGTGAGAACGAGCCCTCCCAGGTCAGCCACACACAGCTCAGCTGCAGTGTGCAAGCCCCTTCCCAGAACAAAGGTCTGTAAGGGGATGAACTGCAGACAGGATATACATTGTAATAGATATATACGGCCTGTTTCTGGTTCTCACCTGCCTGTTTTTTCTTTCAGCCAGTGCTTGCATGGAGGAGTTTGACATCTGATCCTTCATATCCTGTTTTTCAACAAAAGAAACAGCATGTGAGTATTGGATTTGAGGTGACAGGCAGTTACAGGGCTGTCTACACACACCAAGGCTTCTATAGGGGGAGTGAGGGAAGAAAGATTTTCTTTGAGAATGTACAGTTTTGAAGAGTCTGGAAAGATATTGCAGAAAGTTTCACTGCAGTTCATATTGTTTTACTTAGGCTAGAATCAATGGCAATGGGCTATTTTGAAAATATTCCCTACTCACTTTGCTCCACTACAGACAGAAACACTTTGATTTGTATAATAAACTAATATTCCCATTGACAGAGTGTAAGGAAGAGTAATGTTTGTCAAGGCCTTGGAAGCCTGTAACCCCCTGTGCTTTATTCCCAAGTTTCATATTGCATAGGATGAGGTAGATTCCTGTCCTGTGGCCATCCTCTCTGACTGTACCTACATTTTCTCCTACCAATTAATTTTTGCTGTGGCATTCCTGCAGGAGGTCATTAACCACAGAATGCTCCCCATCTCAATGTAACACAGTCTAGTTTCTATAGATTAGCAAATAGTCAACATGATCTGGCAGGGGTTGATCCACCAGCACAGTTCTGATGTCACCAGAGCATTCAGGTGTGTTTTACTGTTCAGAGATGTGGAACACATCACCAAAGGCACCGGATCCCATGGGTTACATCTCACTGGCTCATGCATGTGCTGCTGCATGTCCCGAATTCCTCCCTGGAAACTGGACATCAGCTGCATACTACCACTAATGAATTTCATTTACCAGTAAGAGACACTGCTCCAAAACCCATTAGCCAGCAGTTTTCAGCCAGGGAAAGAGGACCAGAGAGCAGGCTTGCCTGATCCTGCCCATTTGGGAGTGGACTACACTGAGGGTAAGGCAGTGAGCACATGCCTGCTATGTGGGGCCAGCATGGTTTCGGGATCAGTTCCCAGGTAAGCCTTAGGAACTGCGCCCAGACTGCAGGACTGCAGGTGGGGTAACAAGGCTGCTGCCAGCCACAGCAATGCATTCTGTGGAGCAGGAAAATCAGAGTCATGAGGGGCAGCAGAAACTCAGTGTAGCTATTAATAGAGAGAAAACTTCCTAACTAGCAGCTTGTTACTAGGCAGTGATGTTTTTGGGAAGACATTTCTTCCCTTTTTATTGCCACCAAGTTGTTAAAATCCCCTTTTTGGTTCTGTAGTATGAGCTTAAACTAAAAAGAAATCCTCCTAGAGTTAAAAATAAATCTAGTGGTTGTTTAGACTATTTTGCAGGGGTAGGAAGTTGAAGTCACCATGTCAATAAAGCCAGGCTTTAACCATCTGTCAGGGATCAAAGTGGTCTCCCTCCTTTTGAAAACTAGTGCTACAAGTGGCCAGGGCAATGATGATTTCCCTCAACTCTGAAGGGGGGCTCCAGCCTCCCCTGCATCGCAGTGGGGTCTCTACTCTTCCTCCCCAGTTACTACATGTTCCCAGGCTCACTGTTTCAAGACAGGTGTGAAGGTATCAAGGGGCAGCAGCAGAGAAGGAGGGAATGCCGTGGGGCACCTGCACCCACAAATCCACCTAGGCAGCCCCAGGCGGGAGTGCACAGGGAAGAGGAGGAAGCCTGGGACAGAGCAGGCAGCAGGTTTATCCTCTGCTCCCAAGCTTTCCTTTATTTAACCACCTCATCAGCCCACTGCCCTCGCCAGGCTGTGACCCCAAGCCCACAGTCCTTACCCTGACCACCTGCCGCGTGCTGGTGATGAAGGCTTTCCGGATGCCCAGCTCCGTCGCATCGAGGTTGAATTTCCTGGGGTTTGCCTCAACAATGCGTGGGCACCAAGTCAAGGAGTCCCCAGAAGCAGTGTTGGGTACACACACACAAACCCCCGAGTGTGCCAAGTGGCCATTGTTCTGTGCCTGTTCCCAAAATTTGATTAGCAAAGTACAGAACAGTGGACGGAAAAACAGGCATGGCAGGAATGTGCTGTGCAGTACACACACCAGTGGAAGGTTTCTCTGTTCCATGTGTTTCTCGGTTCTGCAATGCTGTGCAGCGCTTTCAGGAGTGCTCAGATGAACACAAGGGAAAAGGAGTATTTCTGGAAGCCAGCCTGAAGTATGACTGACTCTGCAGAAATCCAGACTCATACAACACAATAGGCTTTCTAGAACAAAGCATCTTAGAATATACCTTGTAGAAAGGGAAACAAAAAGACAAAGGGAAAATCCTTGCCTTAGTTTCTCATTTGCAGTTTGAGAAAAGTTGATGTAAATGCAAAATTCAATCCCAAATGATCTTGATTTCTGCAAAAAGTGGCAAGCACTGGCACTCGGGTATTTAGTGCAACTTGGGAACTGCATGCCCCTTCCTCCAAAGGACCACAGAAAGGATATTAATGGTTTCATCCAAGTCTTCCAGGTCCCACTCAATGCTCCGTAGGTTGTTCCTGAGCTCATTAGTGGTCCAGTCAATTTCTTCTCTTGTGGCGATGGAGGGATCCTGCAAGAGCATTGTCCACCTCTGGAAGAGCCCCTGGGCAGTGTTCACGGCTTTCTGCACCTCCCTGCAGCCGGGGTGAGTGAAGAGAAACCAAGGAATTATCATCAGTTGCCCTGCAGCAGTGACACTGGGACAGCCCTGTGTCCAGCTGAGCAGGGAAGCCACAGCTTCCTTCCAAACATCTTTCCTTCAAAAAACTAGTTTGTTTTGTAAAATAAGGATATGCCCTACCTCCTGGACAATCCTCTCTTTCTGCAGCACAAAGTGCTGCGCAGCAACAACTTGCAGCTATTAATGAAGGGACCTATTTCTTCAGGGGAAGCTGCTGCTGAGTGTCACACAGGCAAGCCAGGGCAGAGGGTCTGAAGAGGCAGCTCTTTGGCAATCCATGTTTTGCATTCCTCTCAATAGTTTTTCTCCGAATGCTCTTGACTACCCATGTAAGATACCCTAAGGGCACACAGAGTTACAGGAACTGTCCCCACAACACAGCCAGGCAGACTGTTGAGTGCAGCACTGTTTATTTTAATTCAGCATTAAAAAAAATATACAGCCTTACTTTGCTGGCTTAGGGAACACAAGTTTTTTCTGCTGCTCTAAGCTCTTTTGGAGATGAGTGCATTCACAGCAGGGGAAGGCTTTGCTGACAGCACTGCTTTGGGAGAAGCAGTTTGTAAATTTGGGTTGTGAACCCTCACAGTGGTTATCTGAATTTACAAACTCCAGGATCCTGAGCTGTGAACTGCTCCCCCAAGTTCACAGGGAGCTGGGATGAGGAATGAAGTCGAGGCCAGACCATGCTGCTGTGAAAAGTGGCCACCATGAGCTCACACCCGGCATCCATGTCAGATGCAGGTGTTTCACCCCAGTGAAGGAAAGCAGGCTAACACCAGGAGAAGCCCAGGACAGATGAACTGAGCCCACACTCTGCAGGGGTGTCAGGACTGCAGCCCTCTATGTTACACCAGGGCCTGAAGTCCTCAAATTGCTGCCTAAGCTGCAGTTTCTCAGCACCCCAGTGTGTGCCTCTCCTCTTTCTGCACGCCTACGGCTCCGAGTCTGCCACATCAAGTGCCCTAAGTCAGCAACCCACACTGAGGATCTGGAAAACTTCATTCCCTACACTACTTGCCAGCAGTACTTTCAGTATTGTGTTGGGTTTTTTGTTTTGTTTTGTTTTTTGTTTTTTTTTTCCCCTGTGAACACACTTGTGGGAGTACCCAGAAACAGGAATGTAAAGCACAGTCCTCTGATGGGAAGAGTTACAGACACCAGGAAAGCAAACTAAATGTAACTTGTGGTTCCACCACCACCAGCCCCTCCGACCTGCCAGGTAATAATTAACTCTGGGAGTGGCAGCACATCCCCTCTCCCTCCCTGCCCTTCCCCAAACGTCGTGGGAACCTCTCTGGAAAGTCTGACAGGACATTTGCTCCCCACCCATGGTGAGTCTTATTTTTTCCCCTTAGCACCAGTTCAACCTGGCAGAGGGACTCACTTTCCCTGCCTGCACCAGCATCCCTTCCCACACCTCCTCTGCTCCCATGGCTTTCCCCACCACTCCCCTAGGAGACACTCTCCTCAGCATGGAGGAGAAGACATGGAGCAGAAGACCACCCCCCAGCCAAACCTGAAGGTGGCCTTGGGGTAGTGTTTAGAGACTGAAGTGATTTCACAGGATCCCAGAACAGCTGGAGTTGGAAGTAACCTCTGGAGACCATCCAGTCCAACCTCCCTGCCAAGGCAGGGCCACCTGGAGCAGGTGACCAGGAATGTGTCCAGGTGGGTTTTGAATGTCTCCAGAGAAGGAGACTCCACGATCTCCCTGGGCAGCCTGTTCCAGCAGTCTGCCACCCTCAGTGGAAAGAAGTTCTTCCTCCTATTGTGGAACTTATTGTGTTTGAGTTCACAGGCACTGCTCCTCATCCTGTTGCTGGGCACCACTGAACAGTCTGGCACCATCCTCCTGACACCCTGTTTTGTGCATTAATGAGGTCCCCTCTCAGTCTTCTCTTCTCCAGACCAAACAGGCCCAGCTCCCGCCGTCTCTCCTCATTAGGGAGATGCTCCAGACCCCAACACATCTCAGAGGCCTCTGCTGGCCTCTCTCCAGCGGCTCCAATGGCGCTACTTCCACCCTATTAACTACAACTTTCCTTTGACCCCCTCTGGCTCGTGTCCGCCTGTTCAGGCTCCCACCCGCTCGCTTCCTCCCACGGCCATTGTCCGCCCCGCAGCCTGTCCCCGCTCCTCTGCCCCTTCCCTCACGGACACCGCGGCCTGCCGGGGCTGCCCCCCCGGGCCGCACCTGCACCCGGGGCCGGGGGGCCCTCGCAGCGCCGGGGGAGGCCCAGCCGCGGCCCTGCCGTGCCCGGCCCAGCTCTGTGCCCGGCCCAGCTCTGTGCCCGCCGCCTCGGCCGGGCCGGGCCGGGCCGCCCGCGCTGCCCCCTCAGCACCCCGAGGGGCCCGCCCGCCATTTCCCCCTGCCCACACAGAGACCCCCGGCCCGCCGCTCGCTCCCCGCGCCGCGGGGCGGCCCTGCCCGCCCTCTCCGCTCCCGGAGCCGCGCCGGGCCCGGCGCTCACCCCGTCACCACGAAGAAGGGGTCCTCCATCGACATGGCGCTGCCGCCGCCGCCGCCTCACGACACGGCCGCCCGCGGGACACGCCCCCTTGCGTAGGGCCCGCCCCCGGGGCACGCCCCCTTGTGTAGGCCACGCCCCTAGGCCACGCCCCTCCCGCGGGTTACGCTCCTCCACAGGCCACGCCCCTTCCCGTATTCCACGCCCCCTTCGCTGGGCCCCGCCCACTCAGCGAGACCACGCCCACCTCAGGACCGCCCCGGCTCTCCCGCGGAGGGGCGTGGTCGGATGACGTCACCGCGCGCGGCGGGACCGGGAGCGCGCCATTCCCGGGGGGATCGAGGGACATTCCCGGGGGGATCGAGGGACATTCCCGGGGGGATCGAGGGGCATTCCCGGGGGGATCGAGGGACATTCCCGGGGGGATCGAGGGGCATTCCAGGAGGGATCGAGGGACATTCCCGGGGGGATGGAGGGGCATTCCAGGAGGGATCGAGGGGCATTCCCGGGGGGATCGAGGGGCATTCCCGGCGGGATCGCTGTGCCACCAGCAGGACAGCGCAGAAGGTGGTTGGTGTGTGTCCCATTCCTTGTGCTATGTGGATGAAAAGGAGAAGAGAACACAAAGCCTTCCTGGTGAGGAGAGGAAGGGAGGGAAGGAGCTCCAGCACTGCTGCTCATTTCTGTTCTGCACCCCACACTGAGGCACCTTTCCCACTCCTTGCTTATCCTTTATCCCCGTGGATAAACTGAACAACACGCACTTGCCAAGAAGCAGAGGACGCTTCCAGCCGCAGGGAAGCTCCAGCAGCTCTCCCTGCAGCACTAAGGGGAACAGTGTCCCCCTTGCCCCGTGCCAGAGCCTTGGCACTCGGGGGTCCTGTCCTGCCCCGGGGTCCCTGCCGCGGTCCCCGGCAGGAGCAGCTCGTCCAGGCTGTGTTCCCAGCCATGTGGGAGGAAAAAGGAGGGAGTGACGGGCAGTCTGCTCGGCTCCTGCTCCCTTTCCTGCCCCAGGCAGGCACAGGCACTGCTCCCTTCCCGCTGCCTGCTGAGGGGCGAGAACAGCCCTGTGCCACTGGGCTCCAGTCCATCCCAGGGTGCGATCCCTCCTGCCCTCACTCCCTCACTGCTCTCAAATCTCTGGGCTCTGCCAGCTGCGAGCACAGGGAGCCCCGGGCTTGGAGCAGCTGCGGGAGGGGAGCGGAGCCTGCAGGGATGTTCCCATCTGTATACACAGAGCCCTTTGCACAGGGATGGCCCTGCCCTACTGCCTTGGGAAAGTCTGGCATAAGGAGGGATTTTGTGGAGCTTTGGCCAGGAGGAATGCCTCAAAAGTTTGACCAAAGTGCACATCCCTGGCTGCACTTCCCAAATGTGGCAGTGGTCCAGCATCCTGAGCAGAGGCAGTGCCAGTTCACTGAGGGAATGGGCACAAACCTCACTGGCAGAGGTGCCTCCTCAGCATGGGAACTGCATACCTGGCTTTTGCAATCCCAGCCCTTTTCCTCACCGGTGTGGGGAGCAAAGGCTGTGGCACATGTTGGACCGGTTTCTGCAGTTTTGGGGGTGAGAAATCCTCCTCCTGCTCTGGCCAGCCCCACACCAGGTGTGGTGCAATAGGTGGCAGCTTTAAGGCTGGCATTGGCTGGCCCTTCCTTGCTGCATCTTAGATGGTTTTCCCACGCCAGCAGGTTTTGGGTCATCCCTGCCAAACATGTGCTGAGCATGGGAGGTTCCCTCCAGGAACAAATAGAGTGCCATGGAGTCACTGGGCCAGTTTGTCTGTCCCTGTCCCCCAAAGACCTTGTACTCCCCAAAACCTCACGATCCTCCCACGACTTCCACATGTGTGTCCCCTGAAATATTCATTGCACTGGGAATGAAAAAGGGAAAAGCTCCTGTAGCCTCTTAGAGTTAGTAGCTAGGAATTTCAGAAATCATTTAATAAATTATGTGAACACTTTACTCAATTGAAAATGTTTCTTTTTTTTTTTTTACAGAATCACTTATGTTGAAAAATACCTCTAAAATCATCAAATCAATTTGTGAAAAAGTGGAAAGCTTCACAGACCTGTTGAGGGCAGAAGGTAAGGGGGTTTACTGAAATTTAGGGAAGTTGCAAACTTTCTAGGAATGAAAAAGGGCAACTGTGTCTTTGATGCTGGGAATTAATTTATGTGATGCAGTAAATGATTTCATTTTCACCTGAAAGCCACTCCAACCACGCTGCTATGCATTTTCTAGAATGAGGGGATTTTTGTTGTTCCCTGTGAGAAGCTCTGATTTTTTTCATTGGGAAGCAGTGAGGAGTGTCTCAGGAGCTTTCTGGAATGCTCAGCTAACCTATTCCTCCTGGGAGAGGAGCGCTGGGTGCACAGCACACAGCTGCAGAACTGGTCAGGAAAGATCTGATGAAACACTTCTGCACCAAAAAGTGCCAGCTCGTCAAAATCCCAGCTGTCTGCAGGAAAGAGCTGGGCTCCCTGGAACTTTTATCAGGAAAATCTTTGTGGCGTGTGTGTACATGCACAGGGGGGGGTGTGTGTCTGTGATCCCATACCAGCCTGGTGCAAAAGAATATTGGTGTGGAAGAGGTGCCTCTTCCTCTGAGGAAAAGCTGCATTGGTTTGCATTTGGATTTATAAAAGTAGAAGGGACTTCCTCCCGCTCCGTGAGAAGGTTTTACAGCTAAAGGAAGAAGTGCTAGAGAGTTTCAGATGCTTTGGTGTTTTTCTTCCTCATTTGCATTTTTGGTGAAAATTGAAAATTTTCAGTGGTGGTTTTAAGAGGATTAAGACAGTGATAATGATACAAAACACTGGTCTGTAGCTAAATATTCAATGTTGTGGTGGATAGTGAGGGTTTACGTCAAATCCTGAGAGGTTTCATCAAATCCTACCCACTCATGGCCTCTGTGTGTTTGTAATGAGGTGTCCTGAACCTCGCTTTTACAAATCCTTGTGGGTTTCACTGAGAGGCACGAAGGGGACAGATGATAGGAGGCTCAGCCTGTGACACAGTGGCCCTATGGCAGCAGCTCCGAGGTGTTAAAAAGATGCTGAGATGTGGCTGCTCCTTGCTGAGAAGAAGGCTTGGATGCTGGATGCTCCCAGTGGAGCTGATGGAGTGGGTTTCCTTAGCCTTGCAGCTGTTTGAGAAGGAGTGAAACCTGATCAAAGCTTCTCCTGGGGGTTGTGACTGTCTCTTGTGGGCTCTCATTGTCTAACAGAGCTGGTTCCATGCCACAGATGTACTCTCAGGTGGGTTCCTCATAGTGCAAGGCCTGTGTGCAGTGCAGACTGACAGGGCATCTGGGAAAAAAGTGGTAAAAATGCCATCAAATATGGCATAAATGACCAAATGCAAGGTGATAATTCATGGTAGGATGCAGGGTGACTATTCAGAATAAGGGTTGTTCTGGAGAAAATTAATTTTCCTCTTTGCAGTGCATGAGCAATCAGTTATTTAATGAAGGTGAAAATGGGAAATGAAATTGAGGAAAGGTGATACAGTTTTTTGCAGGCTGAATCCCTAGGACTGGCTGTTATGGGATGTCAGGAATGCTGAGATCTTACTTGGATCCAAAAAGATGTTGTTAAATTGCAGGAGTAGCAAGGTGCTGGACTGCCAGAGTCCTTATTACTTACATAAGTGAAATTAGAAGGAACTTTTCTCCCTATAACCTTCCTCATTATCTTTGTGTCCATGGATGACCTCGCCAGACTCCCCACAAACCAGGGGAAGGACGAGCTGGCTGGAGGAAGGTCCTTACAAGAGGGAAGGGGCACAGATCAGCAGGAGCAGAGGCAGGCAGTGCCTGCTGGCAGACACAGATGTTTTATTTTGCAGTTCTCCTTGATGGTGGGAGGAGGGATTCGACACAGAAAGTATCTGCTCTGCCCTTGGAGAGGATCTGCTCTGCCCTTGCTGCTCTCAGCAGTGGTTGCTGTTCTGTGGTGTGATTTTCTGGCAAGTCCCAAAGACCCTGGTCCCCTGGGGGTCCTTGAAGGAAGCAGGCAGCCTCTCCTAGGATAACAGCTCCGTGGCTCTAGAGCATCATTGTGCAACCTCCCCATCCTGCCTGAGTGGAAAGCAGTGGCACAGAGGACACATCTGCACTCTGGGATGCGCAGAGGGCTGTGCTTGTCATTTGCCCGATGGCTACAAGGAAGGTGACATTGAGATATAGGGAGAGGAAAAAAAGTAATTAGGCTGAGACTCCTCTGGGCAGAGGATGTACCCTGCGGACTGCTGAACTGTGACCGTGGCTGGCTCCATGTGGAGTGTGCACGATTAATTGGAGATGTTTAACCCCAGCTGCCGAGGCTGCCGCCTTCTTTAGCACAGTTTGCTCAGGAGCAGATTGCTCCAGTGAAAAACATCAGCCGTGCTGGGCAGCCAGAGGATCCTCTGCTGGTCTGCATCCCACAGCTGTACTGCTTCTTTCCCCCCTGGACACAAGGCAGCCTTTGGAAGTGGGTCAGGACCCATTGCAGGCATATCAGAGAGGGAAAAAAATATACAGGAAGGTAGACTACAATAGAAGGGTTGTCTGATAGGAAACCCCGGACAAATAAATGCATTTTTTTCCCCAGGAAACCCAAACCAGTTCCATAAACCACTGAAAGATGTGGGGCCACATTTTTCCAAGGGAAACGGCTGCCTGAAAAAACTGATAGCTGGGAGTGGGATTTTTTCCCCCCTCTTTGTGTTTGGAGAGGTTGCAGGAGGAGTAGCAGGATATCTGATGGGCAGAGGCTCTGGGTCACAAGTCTCCAGGGAAGAGAAGGGAAATCCCAAGCCAGTGTGTCAGAGTGAGGGAAGGGAAATTTCAAATCCTTAGCGTAGGGGGAAAAGGGGGAATCCCAGGTCACAGGTGAAAGAAAAAAAAAAAAAAAGATGTATAGGAGAGAGTCCTGCCTGCCTGGGGTATCAACACTATAATTTCTGTCGGCAGGAAGGGGGTTTTAACCCCGGAAAAATGCTTTGCTTTCTAGTAGGGGACTGTGTTACAGGCTCACACCTCATTGTGGTTTCAGGGCGGGTGAGGGAGCTGCTTCCTCTCCTTTCAGTTTAGGTCTGTATTGATTTGTTTGTATTTGTTTCGCTTGTGTTTGGTTTTCATTCAACAGTGACAGTGGTCAGCGCTCTTGGCTGTGTTTTGGGTTGTTTCCCAGCTCTTCTGACCTTATCTCCAAGCGTGGATAAACCAGAGCAGTTAGGAACCCTGGGGGATTAGTTACTGATATCGGATTGTGGCAGGTCCTGACCTCATCCATGGGAATCATCGATAGTTCTGGGAAAAAACCAACCACAAACAACCCTCCTCCTCCTCCTCCCGAGCGCTGCATGGGTCCCTCACAGTTCAGATATTTATTCCCATCCAGAAAAGAGCTCAAGCTGTGGATGGATTCCCATTTGTAAACTTTCCTCTCTGTCCTGTTTCATTTCCATCAGCAATGGCTGGGGATGCGCCTGGGTCTCCCTGGGGCTTTGGCTGTCCTGAAGCTCTGTTGTTGCTGCAGACAGCTGCTGGTGCAAAGGCTTTTGCCCCAACCCCACTTTTGATGATGGACATCTGGTTAATTTGTTCCTCTTCCCAGAAAGGCTCTAACTCATGAATCCTGCTCCAAATGGAAGAGAGAGGGGATGATGCACAGCAGTGGTCCTGGGACAGCCGAGGGAAGTGATGGATGACTTCGACTCGTGCTTTGAGGAGACCCTAATGTCACCCTCCATCCTACCCGGAGGGTTTTCCACCACTTCGCTGCATCTGGCTTCCCCCTGGGGCCTGGCCCGCACATTTGGTGGCCGCGAGGGGCTGGCGGGGGAGGGATGTGGGGAGGCGGACAGGCGCCGCTGTCGGAAGAGCATCTCGCTCACCACATCCTCCTCCCACGGCCCCGCGCGGGTCGGGCTGGCCGTGCTGTGCACCACATGGCCCTGCCAGGACGGGGACAGGAGGGGGGACAGGGGGATGGCGGTGCCGCAGGGGCTGGGATGCAGGCGGGCAGCCTGCTGGGGATGCATCCCCGCATCCCTGCATCCCCGCATCCCTCCATCCCCGCATCCCCGCATCCCCGCATCCCTGCATCCCCGCATCCCTGCATCCCTGCATCCCTGCATCCCCGCATCCCTGCATCCCTGCATCCCCGCATCCCTGCACCCCTGCATCCCTGCATCCCCGCACCCCTGTATCCCTGCATCCCTGCACCCCGCGCTGCTCCCGGCCGAGATGCAGCCGCACGAACCCCCAAGAGCTTCCCGGCGCCGACCTCCTGCGCCCGCCGTCGAAGGCGGCTTGAAACGCCTCCAGAACAAAACCCAACCCGGTGGTGTGTGCGCAGCCCTGCGCGATTATTATTTGTACCACAAGCTGCTTCCTCCCGCGAGCCGCTCTCATCTGGCTCTGTTTTCCTTTCCAGGTGCGGCCGGGGCTCCCCGCTGCTCGCCCTCCGGGGCTGCCTCCAATGCCGGCCGCAGCTCGCTGCCGGAGAGGCCACCTTTGTGTGCCTGCCAGCCAGCCCAGCCAGCCCGTCCACCCTCCTCCTCCTCCTCCTCCTGCTGCCAGAGCTATTTCGGGAAACAGCAGCTGAGCCGGAGGATTGTTAATTGTTCGTCAACCCCCCTTCCAGCCTGGTTGGATCACATGAGGAGATTAGAGCGCCCGTCACACCCTTTCCCCCGCCTCCTTGTCCTGTATCCCCCCTTGACCCGGAGCGATGGGGCGGCGGGGGGGCCGGGCGGGAGGCGCATCCAGCGGTGCGGGAGGCGCATCCAGCGGTGCGGGATGCTGGTCCCGCCGTGGGTACCGCAGGGATGCCAAGCCCTGGGTGTCACTGAGGTGCCCTGCTCAGAGGGCAGCGCCGGAGGCATCCCCTGCCATGGGGGCAGGCAGGAGCCAGCGCAGGCAGGAGCCCAGCGCAGGCAGGAGCCCAGCGCAGGCAGGCAGACAAAGCCACCCAAGCGCTGACCTCAGAAGCTGCCATGTGACTGCCTCAAACTTACTAAGGCATGACATCAG
Organism: Xenops minutus; assembly: GCA_035221455.1. NCBI lineage: Eukaryota > Metazoa > Chordata > Aves > Passeriformes > Furnariidae > Xenops > Xenops minutus. The sequence goes on along the minus strand of JAWWEE010000004.1, from coordinate 29,615,325 downwards.
CCTGGGAGGGAGCGGCAGGGCTGCCACCAAAATACCGCCTGGCTTCAACCGGGCTGCCTGAGTGCTGCTCCTGCCCTCTCCTGCCTTTCCCTTCCACGGATCCCCACCCAGGGAAAGAAAACCATCACCCCGCCTATTTGGCAAGGGCATGAAGAGCAGGCAGGGGCAGGGGAGATGCCAAGGCAGGGCTTTATTGCCCTGGGAATAACGTGCTGATGGTCGTGCCTGACACCAGGCATGGTGTTGGTGGGTGAAATGGTGGTACTGGGTACAAGCTCTGCTGTCTGACGTTGTGCACCTCTCTTCTTCTCTCTGCCAGCTCTCTGAGCGCTAAGAAGAATGAGGGACCACTCGGTACCCACCCTTATCCTGCTAAACCCTGGTCAGGGCAGGGATGGGCTGCTGACCTGCCTGCTCCTGGGCAGGGGAGGTAGCCAAAATGCGGTGACTGGAGAGAAGTGGTGCCTCATGCCATAGGGGTGAGGTGGTTAGTGGCAGAACAGGTCAGTCCACTTGGATCCAGGCATCTTCACCCGGCACAGCTCCCATGCTGTGTCTCCTCCACCTGCTCTCTGCTTTTCCCAGCCAGTGTGATGACTTTGCACTGCTGCTCTTGATCCAGCATCTGAGTCCGGATATACCCAGCTGAGACGGATCGAGCCTGGCTTTATCCTTCTGACCCAGATCACCTCTGCAGAGGATGCAGGTGCCTGGATCCTGCAAGGAGCAGTCCCAGAGCAACACCCCTGGTGATGCACAAGCCTCTTCCCAGGGGCACAGCCGAACTTTGTGCCGCTGAGGGGACAGCAGTGGTGGGCAGACATGCTGGCTGCTGGCCAGGAGCTGTGACTGCAGTCCCAAACATCCAAGCTCAGACCTGCCCTGGCTGGTTAGACTGACCTGAGGGCTTAGGCCAGGGTGTTGCCAGCCCTCCAAGGTGCGGGGAGCAGGTTTGTCGGGTCTGAGATCCCTTGGTTCCCACCGCTGGGACTCGCGTCCCTCCTGCCTCCCACGCCGGGCGTGGAGGGGACAGCCCCGCTGCCTTTGGCCTGGAGAGGCTCGCCCTGGTGTGGGCAGGGGCACAGCTGGGACCAGCTGTTTTGGCTGTGTGGGTGAGCGTGCTCTGGTCTAGTCCTTCCAGATGGAGTGTGCAGGTTGGGTGGAGGAGGTGGGCATTCTGAGATGTCAACCCCCAGGCTGACATGCTGTTGTGTCCAACACCCAGAGAGTGGCATTTGAGGTTTTCCAGCTACGTTGGAGCAGGAGAAGAACACGCATTTGCCCTGAGTGTGGTTTTTGGTGGTGATCTTTCTATTTTTTTTCTGAGAAAGCTCTTGTTACGTCAACTCTGTCTTGGTGTGGCTGAATCTTCACCCGTTTTTTGTTACAGCTGATACCAGCCACCCTCTTGTCCTTCTAGCATGGTGGCAGATCCTGCCAGCAAACCTGTGGCCTTCCTTTGGGGAGTCTGTGGATTAATCCCTTGGAAGGAAAGGGATTGAAGCGAGCTGTCCCTGGGAAGGGAAGCTGATAACTCTGGGGCAGCACACTGAACTTCCTTAATTTTGGGCCCTTTCACTTCTCTCCTTGCAGGTGGTTGTTACTCCTTAGTGGAAGAAGGAGCGTCCCCACTCCAAGCCCTGAAACACACTCCGAGCTTTCTCGGAGGGTTCCCTGATGCCTGGAGCTGTGTCTGGGGGTATCTGTGTTGTCCCCTGTGTCCCCCAGCCACCAGGATGCTCCTGCCACCAGCTGGCACAGCTACAGCTGAGTGGGGTTCCAGCTCCCAGGCCAAGTGCTCCGGCCTGCCACGGTCCCCTGGAGATGCTGATGGCCTCTTGTCCTCCCCCCTCCTCCCTTGTAATCCTTCCAACCCGCTTTGTGGATCTTCCTCTTCTGCCCTGGGCTCTCTGACAGCTCTGCTGCCAGACCCTTGGAGCAGAGTTTCTGCTGGCAGCTGGGCAGGGATGCCTTTCTGCTCCATGTCAGGGCAGATTTTCACTGCAATACTCAAAGACACATTTCCCCCTCCGGCCAACACCAGCACCAGTTCACTCTGACACGAGGATTTCAGAGACGGCTGAAATTGCGGGAATCCTTTATAACCCGACGAAAGAGGGGTTGCTCTTGGTTTCATTTATTGTTGGGGTTTTTTTGGGGGGGTTCTCTTTCCCCCAGGGAGGGTCCAATCGCTTTGCCCGAAATTCCCATCGCCCTGACCGAGGGCGAGGCCGGGGTGGGCTCAGCCGGCGGTGTGGGCCCCACCTCCCTGCGCGCTGCGGCGTTGCCGCTTTAAGGGCGCCGAGCGTTCGAACGCCGGGCGCCGCGCTGCCATTGGCCGGCGGGCGCGCGCGGGGGCCAGCCGGCGGTTGGAGCGGCCGGCGGCGCGCCCTGATTGGCTGGGGCGGGCGCGGTATAAAAGGCGGGGCGGGCGCGCGGGCCCGCTCAGTCTGCGGCGCGAAGGGGCGGCGTGCGGAGCTAGGCGGCGGCGCGCGACTCCCCACACACCGCCACCACCACCGTCTTCTCCGCCGCCCACCCGCTTTTCCGCCCGTCACCTAACCCCACCGCCATGGAGTTCAAGCTGGAGGCGCACCGCATCGTCAGCATCTCGCTGGGCAAGATCTACAGCGCGCGGGGCCAGCGCGGCGGCCTGAAGCTGCACAAGAACCTGCTGGTGTCGCTGGTGCTGCGCAGCGCCCGGCAGGTTTACCTCAGCGAGCCGGGCTGCCCGCCCGAGCCGCCCCCCGCCGCCGCCGCAGGGCCCGCCGAGGAGCAGCCGGCGCCCCGCGGCGCGGCCTGGGCGGCGCAGGAGGAGCCGGCCGTGCCCGTGCCGGTGCAGGCCGC
>JAWWEE010000004.1:29584734-29612378 GCA_035221455.1 Xenops minutus | reverse complement strand
CGGCGGGCCGGGACTGGCAGGGCCCGCGGCCCCGGCGCTGCTGCTGCTGCTGCGGGGAGGAGCCCCACGCGGGCTGCGCCGGGGACAAGGCCCCGCCGCCGCCGCCGCCGCAGTGCCCCCGCAAGCGGAGCGCGGGCGAGCGCGGCCAGCCGGGCTCCCCGGGGAAGAAGCCCCGCCGCGAGGAGGAGGAGCCGCCGCCGCCGCCGCCCTCGCCGCCGGGCGAGCAGGAGGACATGGAGACGGGCAACGTGGCCAGCCTCATCAGCATCTTCGGCTCCAGCTTCTCGGGACTGCTCAGCAAGGAGCCCAAGGGCCGGCGGCGGCCGCCCCTGGACGGCGGCGAGGCGGGGACGGCGGGCGCGGAGGCGGCGGGCGAGCCGGGACAGATCTGCTGCGATGAGCCGGTGCTGCGGACCCTCAACCCCTGGAGCACGGCCATCGTGGCCTTCTGAGCCGCTGCCGCAGCACGGACTGGCCCCTCCGCCGCGGGATGCGGGGCTGCCCCGAGGGGACCCCCGCCCAGCGCCGCCCCCGGGCAGGACCGCGGGGCAGCGGCCGCAGCGCTTCCCCGTCCCCCGAAGGGCTCCGGCTCCGGCTCGGGGCACCCGCCCTGCCTGCCAGCGCCCCCGGACCGGCCCGCCCGGGATTCCCCTCCCCGGCCGGGGAAGGAGCCTCGGCTGCCGCCCAGCCCCGGAGGCGCCCCCGCCGGGGCGGGGTGGGGGGGAGTGTTTTAAGCTTGGGAAGTATTAAGTTTATTAAATAAAAGTCTCTATTTTGGGAAGGTTTAGGTCAGAACTATTACATGGTGCTTTCTAAAAGTGTTTTATTGAGAGAAACGAAGTTTACAGACGCTCTGACGGAAAGTCCTTTGAGCCTGTTTGTTAGGCTTGGTGACTCCCGGTCTTTGTTGTATAAAGGCTTGGGGCTCCCGTAGGGATTTTTGTACAGTGTTCTCCTTCAGTGATGTATCATGTTTTGTATAAAATGTAATTCTACGTGTACAACACGTATTAAATATTTTGAACCCTATGAGCCTAGTTCCTGTTTGTGCCCCGCTGGCTCGGGGGGGAGGAGGGCAGGCAGCAGCCGGGGTGTGGTTCTGCATGTCTGTGGCTGGATCCACCCTGCCTCGCCAGAGGCTTGGGGTGGGTTGGAGTCCAGCTCCTCCGGGGGCTGGGAGAGAAAGGGAACTTCTGTCAGGGCGCCTGGAGTCCTTCCCAGGATCTTCCAGGTGCTCCCACGGCTCCTCTGACTACAGCCTCCTCCCGGGGCCGGGAGCTGCCGTGGCATTTGAGGTCTTGCTCTGAAAGTACCTAATGTGCAAAGTCACTGCCTGTGGGTGGAAAGCGGTTGCTAAATCCCCGAGAGCAGCTGGGCACAGTCTGAGCAGGCCTGGGACACGGTCAGGCTGAGGACTGGCCTCCAGTGTTGCCTGCTCAGGGGTCTGGGTTTGGGGCTGTGTGATTTCGTCCCGGTTGGACACAGCTACTGCTCTGCCAGAAATATTTTTCAGTGCTTCCTCTTTGTCGTTACTTGCAGAAGAGTTCAAATGATAAATACCAGGAGGCTTTTTTTTTTTCTCTTTCATTATCAGTAAAACTATAACTGGGTTAAAGTTCCTGCTCTTAGGGGTGGGGAGAAAAGTTTGGCCTTGGCTTCACAGTGACTGGAGTGCCCCAAGGCGTTGTAATTAGAATGAATTGTGGGGGAATTTTTTTTTTTTCCCTGCTTCTAGCTGAGGGATTCACTAGAGGCTTCTCTGCTCCTAATTAATGAACTTTTCAACTGAGGATTGCATCTCTGGCAAGTCAAAGATGTTTGTGTGGTGTGAAATGCAGCCTGGGATATTTGACTGAACCTTGGGAGCCTGTCTCTGCGGGATATGAACAGTGACCAGCGTGAAGGTCTCTGCTCCCAGCTTTCTCTCTGCTGGAATATGGATGTGGAGAGCAGTGCTGTCCCAAATGGGTGTCACTGTGCTTGTAGGCTGGGGGTTTTACACCTTCCTTCCATGAAAACTGGAGACATCCTTGGGTAACGGGGGAGAATCTGTGATAGTGGAGAAGCTGCCTGGCCGGGGGTAGGCAGCTTTGAGGGAGCTCTCTGTGTACAATTTAGTAGCTCCCCATTCTTCAGTAAAAGCAAAAGTCCTACCATCTTAATTCTGTTGATAATTGCACTTAATGGTGACACAATTTTAGTCTGGCAGACAACACAAGGAAATGGTGTGTGATGAGACATTCCTTTTCACTTGGTGATCTTTGGGAGGTGATGGGAAGGGACTGTCCCAGCTTCTCTTGTGCAGGTGCTCTCTAGAACCCCACAGTCAAACTCCCTAGGGACATGATGTCACCTCAGGATCTCTCCAGTAAATGGAGAGCAGCAGAAGGCTCTCCTGCTCCCTCATGGAACACCCTACTTTGAGGGTCAGAAGCTGAGCTGGAGGATGAAAAGAACCTCCTGCTCCTGTATCAGCAGTTTCCTTCCCAAGGCTGGGGGGAGCAGGTTTCAATCTTGTTCCTTGTTCACCCAACAGCATCTCCATGGAAGTGGATGGTTTTTCCCAACTCCCAAGTCCTGAAATGGGATGGGTTCATTCCTGATCTTGGCATTTCTAAAGGTTTTCTGGGCATCCAATCCCTGGAAGGTCACCTGGTCCTGTTGGTTCATACGGCTCTGGTGTCACTGCACAGACAAGACCCAACCTCCCTCTGGCACGAACACCAGCAGTGCTTGTATTTATCTTCCAGAGAAGAGTTGCGCAACAGCCTAATTGCTGCTGGCCTCTCCAAACAGGGCAGAGACTGCCCAGAGATGCCCACGCAGCTCCCTCAGGCTGGTGTGACCGCCCGTGGAGCCACCTGAGGTGAGCAAAGCTCTCACATCCCCGCTGATGTCCCCGAAAGACCCGGCCCAGCTCCATCTGCTGTGTTTTTATGACGTGTGGGGTTTGCTCCCTGGGATGTGCATGTCCCTAGGGAGCCTCGGGCTGCTGTGGCAGAGGGGGCTGGGAAAAAATAATGGACACACGATAGCTGCCTTTGGCTCATTACACAGGGGTCTGCAGCAAACGAGCCTCAAGTGGAAAAAGACCTATAACAACAGTGTTATTTTTGTAACCAGTTTTTCTGCTCTGTTTCGTTCCTTTTCCTCGCTCAGTGTCTTTATTTTTATTTTCTAATTCCGATAATCACTTGTACCTAAACAGCGTCTGTTTTCCTTAATTCATCTGTTCTGTCATGCTGCTCCAGTCCCCGAACCTTTCCTTCTGCTCACGGTGCCGCAGAGGTGAGGGTGACAGATGGGACAGCTGAGCAAGGACTGCGCAATGAGCTCGAGGGGAAGCTAATAACCCAAACTCACTGCCCAGGCCAAGCCGAAGGAGGGAAGAGAAGAGCATAAATAAGCCAGATAAAAATAAAAACTTCCATCACTTGGAAGAGAGGGTGACTCCTATGGAAACTGCCTCACGGGGTCGAGGAGGATATGACTTAATGGGAAGATGGCAGGATCCTCACCTTCCGAGAATAGCAACGAGCTGCTGGGAGCGCTCTGCAGGGCTGCTGCCCTTCCCCGGGTGGGGTCAGGTCCCGGGGGAGAGGAGAGGTGCTGGGAGAATCCCTTCGCACGGCCGGAGGGTGGGATAGATGCGGGCAGAGCCGGGGCCGCGCAGACAGGCTGCCAGGGTGATGCTCGGGGAGGAAGGAAGGAGAACAGGCAGCTTTCACTTTTCTCCTGCTGAAATCAGCCGGGAGCGGTCCCTGGCTGGAGCTCCGGGAGGGTGAGCTGCGGCTCTCACCAGGGATGCCTTCTGGGGAGAGGGAATGCTTTAAAAGCGGCTCTCAGCAATCAAGGAGTGTTAATGGTCTGAATCATCCCGACCTTTAAAGGTGTCTGGGCCGGGCCCGGTGCCAGCAGAGGCTGGGGGATGGATACCCGCGGGGCTGGGAGGGGATGGCAGCGAGGGGCTTGGAGGAGGCTCCTCGTTTCGCTCCGGCTGCTCTTGCTCCCTCCTGGCCTGATGCAACCCGGCATCACCCGCCCATCCCTCCTCTCCTGGGGCAGGGGAAGGGGAGGAAGGCCCTGCACACTCATTCCTGCAGCATCCTGTGTCAGCGCTCAGGAATCCGCCGGGCTGCTGGGAGGGAGGCGGGAGGCAGGCCAGCGGCAGGGCTGTGTGCCTGCCTGCTGGGGCCTCTCCCAGCCCGGGGAGCCGGGGGTGCTGGAGCATCCCTGGGGGCTGCATGCCTGCCGGGGCTTCTCCCCACCTGGGAAGCCTGCGGGTACCAGAGCAGCCCAGCAGGGATGCTTTGCCAAGCGCTAATCCACAGGACAGGGATTTTTTGGGGCAAGGAGGGGTGCAGGAGTACCGTGGCGCACTATTGTGTGCTTAAATGATAGCTCCAAAGGCTGATGAGAGGCATGCCCGGATCCCCACAACCCTCGTGCTGCTGTGGGACTTGCATCTGTCTCCAATGTACTGTGCTTGCTGGTGATGCTCTGCCAATATATATTTAGGGCGGGTGGAGGGACCCCGATCCCCAGCAGGCTGGGAGGTTCTTGCAGGGGTGCAGGGACTTGTCCTTGCTGCTCTCCCTGGGCAGGGAGAGGCTCTGTGTTTTCCTGGTGCTCCAGCCCGGGGCGAGAGGGAAAGTGGTGAAGCTTCCTGGCAGGGCTGAGGCTTGTGGAAAATCACAGGGCTTCTCCCAAGGAGTATCCAAGCCTTTGTGAGGCTGGAGTGGGGCAGAGAGAGATTGTGAGAGGATGTCTGGAGCATGGAGGAGCTGGCTGGACGGTGCCCAGAGCTGCCTTGGCATGGAGGGACCCCAATGAAGGAGAGATATTCCAGGCCAGCACTTTTCCTGAAGGCAGGGTCAGGGGCCAGGCAAGCGCTGGGATGCGGCGACAAACACAAACAACTCCCTTCTCCTGGTCTTCTGGTTGTGATTTCTGTTCCCGACGTGCAAACCCTGCGGGGCCCCCCTCCCCTCCCCTCCTTCTCCCCAGCTGGGCGAGGGCTGGCCTGGCTGCCTAATGAAATGCAGAGCTGCTTGGGAGAGCAGGGGGGAAAAAAAGGCTCTGTTTGAGGTTTTGTGCCTCTGGTTTCCTCTGGCCCTCTCTCCCAGCGGGGTGATTTATTGGTGATGGAGCCTGGGGAGAGGGGGAGGGAAGGGCTTAGAGCTGCAGGCAAATAGTCATCCTGTATTTCCCAAGCACTCACGCGAGGCAAAGGGAAAAATGGGAGGAGAGGGAGGTAAACTGCCTGAGCAGGGGCACAGGAGCATCATTTACTGGAGCTGAGCTATCCTGACCTCCCAGTTGGTCTGAGGTGGTGTTGAGTACTTTGCACACCAAAGGACTGGCTTTGTCGCTAGTGCCCTCTCCTTCCATCCCAATTTTCCCACCTTCCTTCCATCCCAGCTTCCCCACTGGATGGGCAGTGGAGTGTTGAGACCTGCCTGCAGGCAGCTGGCCTGGCTCTTCTAGCCCAGCCCAGCGTGCAGCACTCGCTCCTCTGGTGCAGCCGAGGGGGACAGCTCCTCCATTTCCCCTTTCCCAGGCCGGTGGAGAAATGGAGGTACCGGTTGCCACTGCCCTGTTTTCGGGCACCTGCATGCCCCAAAAGGCACGGGCATGCTGCGACCTGCCTGGCTGCAGATGCATTTGCTGCCTGCAGCTCCTCTGTCTCAGAGCAGACCAGGCTTGGGGCTGTGCCGTGGTGCTCCGGCACTGCCAGCAGCCAGCCCTCCTTCTCCCGTGGGATGCTCCAGCGTGCCGCGGTGTCGCAGGGTGACCTCCTGCCCGGGAGAAGCAGGCAGGGCTGCCTGTTGTTCACGCTCGCTGCTCTGGTTGGGAACGCATGTGGTTTCCTAGGGGGAATGTCCCCTCCTCCTCCTCCTCCTCCTCCTCCTCCTCCTCCTCGCCTCTGCTGACAGCGTCTGACCTCAGCTGTCGTCCCTGGTGGTGCAGGGGATTAATCTGAGCCTCGGGACAGGTTGAGGCATGTCCAAGGCGGAGGAGAGCTTCATGCGTACAGACACAGAGGAAGGAACAAAAACAATTCCCTGGGAAATATTTTCCTGCTGCTTTTCCTGGCAGCGAGCGGAGCGGGAGGAAAAGACCTCACTATAAACTGCCTGCGGGAGGCTCCAGCCCCGGATCTGTTTCCCTTTAAGCTTCCACCACCCCGTGAAGCTCAGCCCGCAGCCCGGACCCACACGAGGGGTGGCACAAAGGATGCTCAGCATCCCCGGGCTGTGCTCGGGCAGGGCACTGCCCCCGACACCGGAGCTCCGGGATGCGCGGAGCGCTCAGGACAGCGAGGGGAGGGGAGCTCGCCAAGCCCGGGGCAGCGACAGGGTCTGCGGGCGGACTCTGCCCTTTGCCTCAGCCGCCCTCGTCCTCCTCCTCCTCCTCCTCCTGCCTTGTTTGCCTTGGCAAGCCCCGGGCTTCACCGTGCCAGTGCAGTGCTGCGGTGCCGGGCCAGGCGGGGCGGGGGGAGCCGGGATGGAGAACAGGGAGGGAAATGGGGAAGCGGGCTGGGCGGATGGGACACGCCGCGAAAAGGGCAGGAAGGACACGGCTCGCTCGGAAATCTGGAGGGTGGGCAGGGAGAGGCAGGAAAGAGGAACGAGGCCAGGAAGCAGGGGCATGTCCAGAGTGGGCTGCGGAGCTGGGAGCCCCAGTACTGCCCCAGGCTGGGGCTATGGGAGTCCTTGTGGGTGCCTGTGCCCCTCTGCCTTGGGCTGGGAGGTGCGGCATGATGTGGTGCCCTGCTCGCTTCCTGGAACAAAGAGAGGGTGCTGGCAGTGTGGCAGAGCAGCGGTGGGTCCCAGCAGTGGATCCCCCCAGTTCTGTCCTCCTGTGGAGCTGGGATCCCAGCTGAAGTGTGGCTGGAGCATCCCTAGAAGAAAAAGGGAGGAAGGGGCTGTTTCAGCCGTGTCCCGCCCTGTTCCTCAGATTTACTCCTGCAAACCTGGGCACTGAGCAGTGCAGGCAGGTGGGCTTTGCCAGCACACATGGTGTTTCATCCCAGCTCCCTCCATCCCCCTGTGGTGGCACGCCAGCGGTGGTGGGAGTGTGTGGCCATGGGAGTGCCAAGCCAGAAGCCAGGGCAAGAGGCAGGTTTGCCCCTGTGGCGTGGTGCTGGGGCTACCAAGATTCCCTGCCTTGCCTTGCCCGGGTGCAGGGGGGCCGTGGGAGCAGAGCACTGTTATGTCTCCATGGCAATGGGGCTGCTGTTTTTCAAGGCAGGAGGAATTTCTGTGGTTTTTCACCCAGAACTGGCCCAGGGCAGTGTTTTACAGGAGTCAGAGTGCAACATCAACAAGCATTCGCAGTCCTGAGGGGATGGGGAACATGTGAGGGGCAATGGGATACCCTCACTTTTCTGGGGTGAGAGTGAAACCCCTGGGCCCCAGCATTGCCCCAAATCCAGGGTTGAGTGCATTGACAGCCCCCAGGGCAAGGGTGCAGGGGAGGGCAGAGCTGGCCACTGCCCCTCTGCAGCCTCATGTGCTCCAGTGGGAACATTTGACCCCGTGAGCCCTTGACACAGTGGACACCCTGGGAGGAGTCACATCCGGAGGAAGGCACAACTCCCATGGGAAGGCAGGAAGGTTGGAAGGACAGACAGAGGAGGGTACCGGGATTTTATTCCTGTTCTTTGGAACACTTTGCCCAGAGAAGTCGTGGATACCCCACCCTTGGAAGTGTTCGAGGCCGGGCTGGATGCAGCTTAGAGCAACTTGGTCCCATGGCAGTGGGTTTGGATCTAGATGGTCCTTTAGGTCCCTTCTGACCCAAACTATTCTATGATTCTGTGCTTCTCTCCTCTGTGGTGTGGTGTGGCTGCAAAATGCTCACTGGTGTTGACAAGCTGGGATTTATGCCATGTGGGACTGTTGGGGCCACACTGCCCTTCCCAGCTCTGGTACTCTGGGAGGGCTGGTGGCAGCACCCATTGCCAGAGAGCCTGTGCCACTTCCTTCATCTCTGTGGCCCTTCCCTGTGGCTTTTCTATTAATGGAATTAAAGTCAGAGGGATGTAAACAGTGGCTGGAGGGAGCTGGGTATAAGCCCCACTGGATATTCTCTCATGGCACTGTTCTCTCCTTCTTGGAGCCTGGCTCTGTTTCTGAAGGGTAGCACTGGCGAGTCTGTTGCAGGATGCATTTCTCCCAGCCTTACCCTTGTTGAGGCTTTGCAGGGAGAAAGGGGAAATTTTGTGTTAAAGAGCCAATCTGCAAGGAGGTGGCTGGGGTGACGCATGCCTCCCGCGTGACCTTGTGTCCCTTTGGCCCTGGCAGTGCTCCCTGCACCGAAATTCCCTTCCTGGAAACAGCAAAGGAGCGAGCATTTGCCTTCAGCTCTGGAGAGTGTGACGTGATGTCCCTGGTCAGTGGCCAGGTGGGGAGGGACCAGCCACCCTGGGCTCAGAGCGGTGGCGTGGGGCTGGCTGGCACTGGGAGAGCACCAGCAGACACATCAAGGGGGTTATATCCAGGCAGGAGAGAGGGCTGTTAAAAATAAACAGGGTGACAAGTGGCAGGAGGAAGGAGCCACCTCTCATGTCCCCACAGCCCTCCCTGGAGAAGAGAGAATGGCTCTAAGGCAGCGTGTGCTGCCCAGTGACCTGAGCATGGAGCAGGGCTCTGATCCCAACCCTGCCATGGTGGCAAGGTCAGGTCCATCCCAGGTCACTGCAGCACCTCACACTCCTGGTTAGAGCCTGCTCCTTCCCTCTCAGCTCCCAGTGGAGGCCCAGCAGTCCCAGTTCTGTGCCTGTGGCAGCCTCTGGAGCTGCAGAGGTCCCGTTGCTGCGGCCGGGCAGAGCTGGCTGTGTCTGCCCTGGGTGGGGAGAAGCTCCCAGGCACTGGGGCAGAGGGGAGGGTGGCTGTGTCTGCCCTGGGTGGGGAGAAGCTCCCGGGCACCAGGGGCAGAGGGGAGGGTGGCTGTGTCTGCCCTGGGTGGGGAGAAGCTCCCAGGTGCTGGGGGGCAGAGGGGAGGGTGGCTGTGTGCTCAGCCGTGGCTCACCCCGTGCTCTTTTGGGAGCACAGCCCGGGGGGAGCAGCCACTTGGCACCAGCACCCACTGCATCCCCCCGGCTCCCAGCCTGCCCAGCCACGCGTCGCTTCGTGTTAGATCAGCAGGGTAGGAGGCTGGAAGTGACCTTGGGAAATGGTGTGTGGCTCTGGCCCTCAAATCAGCCTGGAGATAGCCTGGCGAGGGATGGGCTGTGCTTTGCCCTCTCGGGACTCAACCCCTGTGAGATTAAGGGGTTGCCCTACCCTAAACCTCACTGTTTTGGGGACATGTTTGGCTTTCAGGGATCTGGGAGGCCTTCAGCTAGGGTGGTGCTACCCAAAACCAGCTGCATGGATGCATCTGTTCAGATAAGAGGTTCGTGTCTGTAAGGACATGCTCAGGGCTGGCCAGGCCAGGTGCAGCGTGCTGCTGTCATTCCCTGGAGCTGGTGGCCTGCGACTTGTCCCTACACGTACCTGCACCATGATTCATGTCTCCTGCTAAAGACCAGCATGAGTGCACGTGGAAATCAAGGTGAATTCTTTTGGCCATGCCAGGGGCAGAAGACTCATCTTTCCCTCACCTCTCTCCAGCTCCTCCTCTGCCCTGCGAGTTCCCACGGTGGCAGCCCAGCGGGTGCTTATCTCCAGGGATGTGTGTGTGGGAACAAGGGCACTGCCCATCCATCATCAGATGTGCTTCAAAGCACTGGGCTCTGGTGGGAGGAATTGTGGGTGACAGCCCGGAGCCTCCCAAAATGCAGTGGCCAGCTTGTTGTGCAAGTGGGTGCTGGAGGCTGTGTCCCTGTGCTGGGGCCAGGTTTAGTGCCAGAGTCCCCTGGGAAAGTTGGGTTCAGCTGTGGCCACCCTGGGATGCAGCTCATCCTGGAAAGAGAGGCTTCAGTAGCAAAACAGGCGACTTTTCAATGCTGTCACTAGCATATGAATGTCACCTTTGGGTGTAATCCTTGGTGACTTTGTCTCGCTGGTGCCTGCTAAGCCCTGGGTGAGGTGTGGGGAAAAGCCGGGACCTAACTGGAAGCAGGTTGTAAATAGAGGTCTGCTCATTTCCTTTCCTTGTACAGCAAAGCCCTCTCGTGGAAGTCGGCAGTAGCTTGCCAGGGAAAGCCTGGCAGCTGCAATATGCTGCTTCTTCCCAGGGAGACCCAGTGCGCTCCCTGGGACATGGTGCCCTGGGGTCTCATGGCCCCATCCTCAGAGGGTGTGGGACAGACCCAAACATGCCATTGCACCCCTGAAATGTCTGTATGCATGGCAGTGCTGTGTGGCTGTGTTTTATCCTGCGGGGATTCCCAAGTTTGCTCAGTGAGCTGCTGAACCTGCTCTCCTGGCTCTGTTAGGAGGTGCTTGGCACCGGCATCCCTCAAAAGCAAATGGGAATAGTTGCAACTTTGGCTTTCCTTATGGGCCACCACTTGTAAGGACACCACAAGACACCCCCAGCCTGTAGCATCTGTCACTAGGATGTGTGACCCCGGGGTGGGACCAGCCTGTGCCTGCTCCAGGGCTGCTGCTGCCTGGACCTACTCCAGACCCCGCGCACATCACTGCAGCCTTGGCGTGGATAATTCCCTGGGGCCAACAGCGGGTGGTGTCAGGCTGTCATGGGGTGGCCTGACATAAAAGAAGATCAGAGATGGTGCCAAGCCAAGGTACTGCATAAACACCAGCAAACCCCAGCCTTCCTGGGGCAGACGTGATGGCTGGCAGAGGGGAGGACAGCAGGACGAGTCCCTGCTTTGCAGCAATTTCCCTGCCTTCCTACAGGAGGCAATGGCAATTCTTCCTGGAGGTGCAAGGCTCCTTAAGACCTGGCTCCAGTGCATGGACAGGGTGATGGGGGGCTTTGTGTTATTCTGCATGCCGTGGAAGAGTCCCTGTCGTGTCCTCTGAGCCAGCACTGTCCAAGGTGACACTGCAGTGTATCTCGGGTCACCTGGGAACATCACAGTTAACAATAAACACCTGGGTTGCCCACAGCAGGTGTGAGCAATGTCCTATCACTCAGCATTTCTGGTCCTCCACAAATCTAAGTCACCTGTTTCAAGGAAACCTTTAATGCAACACAGCCTGTTTGGCTCTTTAATCAGGCAGAGAGGAGCTATTGCTTAATCTGCAAAGCTGGTCTCACCTGTGTCCACCCACAGCCTCTACCAAAGGCTATATCTAAGCTCACCCCAGGGCTCTCAGTTCCTAGTTTGGCTTTTTGGGTTAGGCTGGGCTGTCCTGGTTGTCGGAGTTTCCCCCCTTGAACCTGCCTGGTGTGTGAAGGCAGGGAGCGTGGATCAGACTGAAGCGGTATCTGCTGCCCTGCTTACAGCTGAGGACGAGGATTTCAGGTAAGGTTTGATCCTGGAAAACACAGGTTATGGGGCTGGGGGGTTTTGTGCTGACCTCTGGGGGTCTTTCTTGTGTGCTGTGCTGCTGGAGCAGTGTCTTTCACTTGGTTCGATATAGCATTTAGGTGCCTGGAACAGCAAGAACGTAGCTTTAAAGGGTTATTTGCTTTCTTTTTTTTTTTTTTTTTAAGCACTACTTAGTGGTCACCTTGTGCACATCTCTCTTTTGTGAACCCTGAAGTCCTGGTTTAATTCCAGACTGAGTGGCTGCGAACTGCTGCCATCAAATGCTTTCCTCTGCCTCAGCATCTCTCCTCTTTGTTCTCCTGCAGCACCCAGGGAAGGGGGTGCTTTCCCCCAGGAGACCCCTTTGGTGCTGCTGGCTGCAGCTGGGTACTTTCCCACCCCAATCCTGGCTCTGTTATGGTGGTGGGTGAGGGTGAGGGGTGCCCTTGTGGCTTGAGGGCACCAAAACCTCATGATCACTAAACCCCCATGAACCAGGTTTTTTCATTTCACTGTTTAAGCACTCAATTCCCTGTGTCCTGGACAAGTTTATTTCCCCATATTGGGTAGGTTTAAGTAATTTTTTTGCACTTTTAGTTACACAAAAATTGTTATGCTGGCTGCATTTAAATTGTGGAGTTGCCACCTCCTCGCCTGAGGGTTGATGGCAGACTGTGTAAATATTTAGTGTTTATGCTCCCCTAATATCAGCTTCTTGGCTTTCCCAACCCACCTTCTCTGCTGGTGTCAGCAGGGGCTTGTTCCTTGGGCTCTGGGGGCTGACTTACACCCTGTTGGAGGTGATGGGTACAACATGACGAGTGCCTCTGGGTGCAGAATGGATGCATTTCTGTGCTGGTGTGTGTGAGGAGCAAAGCGATTTGCAGCCTTGCTGTGACTGAGAGCAGAAGAGCTTTGCGGGCAGGTTGGTGGGTAAAACTCTGGTGGGGTGGTTCCTGGTGGAATGGGGAGCAGGGCTGGATGTGGTCTGGTTTCCTGCTGCGGGGCTTTGCTCAGAGCCGGGAGGGTGTGCTGGTTGGTGGTCCCTGGTGCTGCGAGCCTTGGTGGTGCCTGGTGCCGGGCTGGGCTGTGCATCCTGCGTGGCTCCTGCCCACACTGCCCACAGCGAGCCGCCCCCGAGGAGCTGCAGGGCTGGGCAGGCACTGCCGGCGCTGACCCACGGGTGTTTGTGGCCCCAGTCCCTCCGAAAGGGTTTTTGGGCCATTGCACAGGGGGGGTTTTGCCTCCTCCTTATCTCACAACAGCTGAACTCAACCTTTCCTGGAGGCTTGCCTTGCTGAGCCTGGTCACACGCAGGGTCACTTGGGGTGAAGAAATCCTTGACATCTGCTCAGCATGCCCTGCCCCAGACCCGTCTCTGAGCTGCTCCTGGCCGGGCAGTGGAGAGGATCCGGGTGGAGTTTGCACCGTGTAGGGTTTGGACACTGAATGGTCAGGTCTCAGGGTTGTTGGCCCTTTCTGCTGGGCTGGGGGCTGAGCTCAGGGGAGGACTAGCTTAGAGTAGAAGCTTTGCTCTGCTGGCACCAGAGGGTGGCTTTGCTGTCTGTTTGGGATCCTCTCCTTGACCTGGTCTGCAGCCAGGCACTTGTGATGGACCAGTGTGAAGTTTAGGTCAGGAGGATAGATATTCATGCCCCATGATGGTGTCCCCTCTGCTCCTGCTGTGCTTGAGCACCCCACAGCCATATGGGATGCCCCACCTATTTTTTTTTAACCTTGCTATAAATGTTCCCAAAGCCATCTCCTGGCATTGTGCTCCAAGACCTGCCTCTTTGCAATCCAGGAGCTTGGGTGCTCCACAGTCTCCCTGCACCTCTCCCCCTCCACACCCTGGCACCTTCCCACCCCAGGTCAGCTGTACCTCTGTGAGCATCCAGATGCAGGATTCACTTTAATTTTTCAGCAGTGTCTTTGATCAATAAATTCCCTTCTGCCATCTGCAAAGTAATAAAAGTAAAAACCCTCCTGGGTGTAGAATGAGGTGGTTGAGAAGAATGATTTTTCTTGTTTCTTTGCTCAAGCTGTAAAATAGCCTCCTCCACTGTCACTCCTGGTGTCTCTGCTCTGCAGATCCCTGGGGAGAGCTCTGCTCCAAGGGACTTGGCACCTCGAGGAATGGCCTGGGACATTTGGCCCACCAGGCAGCTGGGAGATGGTCATCAGCATCATGAGCTGCTGCACTGCCTGGAAACTGCTCCTGGAAAATCCTCTTGGAGGGGATCAGGAGGGCTGTGTAGCCCATCCTACCTCTTTTTGGCAGGTGGAGGAGCTTGGGGACAGGTCTCATCACCAGATACTCTCCCCCCACTGGGCCATGTTGCTGGAGATTCCTCCTGTACTCATCTTACCTGCTGGGTGCTTCCTGAAGGGAGGGGAGAGAAGGTCTGGGGTGTAACTGAAGCTGTTTTGATATAAAATACCACTGATTCAGAGAGGGCTGTGGGAATTACTTGATTTTGGGTTCTGATGTGAAGTCCAAGGGGCATCAGCTGGAAGCAGCAGGACTCAGATACATGGGGCTGTGTGGAGCAGTGGTGATCCTTGCTGAGGGGTGCTGTGGTTGCTTAATAAACCCAAACTAATTCTGAGCTTAGGTGGTGAAAAGTCTGGTAAAGAGAAGACTATGGGGGAGGGAGGGGCTATTAAATAAAAATGGGCTTATCTTTGTGCTCTGCCATCACGTTTGCAGGCTCTGAGATCTGGGAAGGTCATGAGAGGCAATGGCATTGCCCCACTTTGAGCTGAGGAGACTGGGGACTGTCTTGCTGGTGCTGCAAGTAAAAGCAACTAATTGTTTTCATTAGCTGGGTTAAAGGCTCCTTGTGATGACATGGGATGCTATTTGGCATATCAGAGGAGGTTTGTGTCTGTCTGGAGCACAGGGGAGGGGGTGCAGAGAGTGATGGGTTTTGGAGGCAGTGTGCCACTAGCTTGGCTCTTTTTCCCCTCCCTGAACATTTCTCCTAGTTGGCAGGTGTTGCAGGGGATTTGGGCAGTCATTTTTCTCAGCTGCTGGGCAGGGTGAGCTTGGGGGCTCCCTCCAAAGATATCTGGGAAGGTCTGCTTTCCTCATCCCTGTCAGGGCTCAGGTTCTGAGCTGGGACAGGCAGCTCGTGGAGCTCCCCAGGAATGCTGAGAGGAGGTGGCAGGTTTGGGGTTTGCCTGTTGATCCCCATGCAAGTACAGAGGAGGGCTGAATGGATCCACTGACCCCTAAATGAAGGTCTGAGGGAAGGGGACCTGTGCAATACACCTCTCTGCTCTCAAGCTCCTGTTTGCCCTCTGAGATGGCCAGTGTTGTGCTGTAGGGCTGGGTACACAAGCAGTAGGCTTATCCAGCAAAGGCAAACCCCCTTCTCATCCAATTCCTCCAAAGAAAGGCCTCATTTAGCAATTTTCCTCCTTCCCTCTGCACTCTCCAACCATAGGCAAGAACAAGGCTGCTGGACTGGAAATGGGATTGCTCATGAGGGCAGGTTTAGTTACTTTTTCCTAATGTTGTTTTTCTTGATACACTGGTGTTTGGAGATCCCACCCAAGGATTTGCCAGGGTGGCACCCCAGTCCACTAGTCCTCTGGAGAAGCAGCCTGTGCTAGGCAGGGTCTGTGGCAGGGGATTGCATGTGTGTGCACTGGGAACACTGGTGTTGGACTGGGAACTCAGTGCCTGGAGAGCAGCTGCTCCCGTGGGACACACTGGCTGTATTGGGATGCAGACTCCTGCTTACAGGTATGATAAGGTCTGCTTACACTGCAGAGTGGTGGAAATGGCCTCAAAAAGGGCGTAGGTATAAAGAATAAGGCTTGGTCTGTCCTTGTCCTAGATGTCAGCATAACCTTCCCTGGCTGAGAGGGACCCACATCTTCCCAGTTTCCCTCTGTTCTGACAAAACAGCACCCAGTCAAAGCCCTTGGCCAGGATGCCCATGTCCCTGGGCAGCAGCTCACTTGGACTCCCCTATGAAAACCACCCTAAGGGACATTTTATCCCATCCCCAGGCAGTGTGGATGTTCCTGGCTTGATTTGTTTGCAGCTCCCTCGGGTCCTTGCTGTCACAATTAGGTGTGTGGTGATGAATCCTGCAGGTTAATTGTGTTTGTATCTAAACCAAAAAACCACAAAGGAGAAGAGATGTCTATTGTTCTAAACCCATTGTCCTTGAATATGAATTCAGGGCTGTTTTTGTGGGAGTTTGTTGCAATAGAGACAGCAGAGCTCCTACCTCTCATCCCGTTCTGTGCTTTCCACTCTTGCCATGTCTGGGAGCTTTGCAGTCACCCATTGTCCTGATGTTCTGGTCTACTCCTTCTGTCTCCCACGGAGCTGGGATTCTTGGAATTCTTGCTGTAAACTACCTGCAGGTTGGGGAAGTGCTTCCAATGCAGGAGCCACCGGTGTATGTCTTCTAGGTTCTCCCGGGGACTTGTAAAATCCTCCTTTTGTGATTAAATCTGTCCCCTGTTGCTGTAATAAAACTGTTCTGCTGTTACTTGGACCTTTCTTAAAGGCACAGCTGGTGCCTGTTATGACATGATCTTCTGGTGCTGTGGTGTTGAACCCCTTTGTAACTGAGAAGTCGAGAGGTTTTTTGACATAGCTATTTATGAATCAGGGCAGAAATTACTGTGCTTGGCACCTGAGGTGTTGGAACCCTGCAGACTGTGTTTTGGTGGGCACAGAAGGAGCTGGGGAGAAGCACATCTCAAGGGGAGGTGGATGAAAATTCAGACTGCACCAATTTAGTCTTCTTTCAGCTGACAAAACAGTTTTCCCCATTAGAAAATTGCAGTGCTTCAACACTCAGCTGTTTCAGATGGCAAATAAAAGGTGATTATTCAGTATGGAAATGCAGAGTTTTGGAGTGCTCTCAGAGTTGAAATCTTGCACTCCCAGATGCATTGAAGTGACCTGAAATGCTTGACCCAAGCACACACAGCCCAGAGCTGGATCTCTCTCCTGGCAACACCATCAGGGGGAGGGAGGTTTATCTGGTGGCTTGTCCCTGCTTTCTGCCTGAGTGGTGCTGTGGCAGGGACTTGCAGCTTCATTTGCAATCACAAACCCTTATTCTCCTCCTAGGTCTGCACTGACAGGTAAAAAATATATCCCTGGGGGTACCTATGGCAGTGTCTGATACTGTGATGAGGAGGGGTCTGTTTTGTGGGCTCCTGCACCCTTAGAATGGTCTTGGTTTGGTCCCTGATAACACAAATGGACTTTGCATCCTTGGTCCTTCATGGTCCCACCAGAGCCTGGCTTAGGGCTTTTGTAAGCTCTGCCTTGCTCTGCACCCATTCCCTTGTTGGGAGAGTGAGGAGGGACAGCCCACAAGTCCCAAAGTGGGAGGAAAAACTGGTGTTAAAACCTTCCCTTGCTGTTCTGCACCCCCAAACTATGGGCAGAGGCTTTTAATGGGACGTTGGGTGGTGATGGCTGCATCCATCTGCCTTTCAGCTGTAGCAAGATGTCCTGTCACTGTCTGTGCCTGCCAGGCATTCTGCTGTTTTAGGGTGTCCCCCTTGGCTCGTTACTTTGGCAGCATCTCCTTCCAGGGAGAAATTAGCTCAGTACTAGAGCAGTCAGTATTGGAGCTGGGGCCGGGAGCATGATGCTGCCATGTGCTCTTGGAGTGGGGGGATGAGGCCCCCCAGGGCTGCCTGAGCTAATCTTCTCTGCTGGTCTTAATTATAGCCTGGTCTGGCCAGAGACCCTGCTGGCAGGATTGCTCCTGGAGTGGAGGAGCCGGCAGGAGAGCCACACTGTTCCCTCCAAGCAAGCCACCTCGGGGCTCTGAAACTGTCCTTTGCTGTGTTGGCAATGCCCTGGTGCCAGGCTGGGGCTGAGCCCATTGGGGGGAATAGCCTTTCTTAGGGGAAATGGCCTTTTTGGGCTTGAAAGATGTTTTTCCCAAAGCAGTGGGCTGTGTGGTGCCCTTGGGGGCTCATGGCAGCTGTGCCCATCCTCATCCAGGGATGGTTGTAATGTGCTGAAAGGTCTTGGGGTGCCTGAGCACCCACTCTCCAAGCACATGGACCTGAAGGCTGCCCATAGAGCATGTTCTGTGTATAGGAGATGGTGAGAGCCCCAGGCTGCAGCAGGAGAGGCAGGTGAGGTTTGGGTGGGAGCTGGAGCTGCCTCATGGGATCTAGAAGGCTCTGGCTCCTGCTAAAGCCACCCAAGGGATCTACTTTGTCATGTGGTGGAGAAATGGTTCTGGGAGCATCAGCACAGCTCTGTGGGTGTCAGCTGAAAATGGAGAGAAAAAGTACCCCCCTTGTGTTCATTGCTGGGGAGTGGGAAGGAAATTAATGTTTTCAGTGGGCTCCATCCAAGGGGATAAGAGAAACAACATGAGCAGGAAAAGCCAGGAGAGGAAGTGATTCATATGTTTAATTCACCCTCCAGTTCCTATTATCCCATTTTATTAGTGCTCCATGGCAGCATTTGGAAGCGCAGCTGAGATCAGGGTCCCACATGTGCTGCTGCTTAGCCTGGAGTGGGAGATGCAGTGAGGAGAAGGATGAGCATCCTTCCTCTGCAGGGAAACCAGATCGTGGGGTGGGAATAGCTCTGCTGGCTGAGCAGGGGCTGCACTGAGCTCTCTTCCTTATTTCTGTCAAGAAATGGGCAGTGAAGAGGGGAGGAGATTCCCTGAGGGACGTGCTATAAACTGCATTGGTATAAATTGCTCTCCATCCCTGGATGTTTCTGCTACATATGGGGCCATCCTTGGCTCTTTCCATCACATATGTTGGGCCTGTGACAAACACCTGGGTCATCTGCTGCCCTAAACTTCCAAGGTTTGTATTTTGGAGCTTTAGCATTTATAGTCGAGATCCCCCTGGGCTGGCAGCAACAGGACAACTGCACCCCAGCTGTGTAATGTGAGGCTTCAGGGCAAGCAGCATGAGGGATGTGCTCTTCATAATCCCTATACTGGGCACTGGAGGAAAGGGATGGAGCTCAAAACAGCCGCTCAGGGCAGTGCTTTGTGGGGCAAACATTCATTTAACCATCTGCTGTCTGTGCTGAACTAGTTTGCCATTGAGCAGAGCTGGCCAGAAACGAAAGGCAATTTTTTCCTATAGGCAGCAAGTGATGTGCTGCTGTGGCAACAGGCTGGAGGGGGATTATGCTGGGCTTTGGGGGGGGCCAAAACCCCCAACTGGGGCTGAAGCACTGAGGATGCCCTCATATGGGGCAGCTCTGCTCAGTGCCTCTGCAGGCAGTGTTGCAGTAGGGGGCTGTGTGCATATAATGAAATAGATCGATCTTGTGCAAAACATGTATTTTATAGAATCCTAGAATATCCTGAGTTGGAAGAGACCCGCAAGGATCATAGAGTTCAGCTTCTGGCCCTGCACAAGACGACCCCAAGAATCCCACTGTGTGCCTGAGAGCATTGTATAGTATGGTGTGCTCATCAAGACAGTGTAAGGAGAGGCTTTTTTAATGTAGAAAGGGGTATTTTCTTCTCAAGGAGCTGGTAACTGCCTCGTAGATCCCCCTTTTGTGCTTAGCCTGAGCTGCTGTATGTCTCTCCACAAGGCTGGGATTAGCCATCAAAATTCCCAAGGCTTGCAATGCAGACAGAAGAGCGAAACTCATTACAGGCTCTAACGTGTTCCCAGGGGCAGGTGGGAGAAATTTACGCGTAAGAGTTTTGTGTCTAGTCTGTGGAATGACAAAGACTGATGTCACTGGTGGCAATGAGCCCTGCTGTCCCAAAGGACAGAGATCGAGTGCTCATTGCCTAGCCCGGCATGCAGCGCATCCATGCTGGAGAAGAGACAGAAAGGAGAAGCTGGCGCAGGTTCCTGCAGCCCAAGGGGTGGATAGCAAGTGCACCCCAACACTCGAATGATGGAGGGGAAACCACCTCCACAAAACCTTTCATGTGTTCCAGCAGGCCAGGATATCCAATGCTTCTTGCTTAGCAGGTGTGCTTTTCTGATTGCCTTCAACATTGTAAATAAGGACCTAATTTGCAGCTCTCTGGGCTGGGGTTAAGTGGATGATGTGCCTGAATGCAGGGACCCGTGGCTCATGCCAGCCTGTTGTTCTCGGGGGCTGCCAGCCCTATGCCTGCAGGTGCTCCTCCAAACAAGGATCCTCAGCAGTTTCCCAGCAACTGTTCCCTCAGCTCCGCACTGCCTTCAGCTCAAAGTGCCCAAATGGGAGCTCCAAGGGAGGGTGGGGTGGGAGAGACAGGCAGTGGAGCAAAGCAAGTGAAGCTGAATCTTTTGAAATCCTTGGATGAAAAGCTGAAGCTTATCCCTGTCTCCCTCAGAGCAAAGCATCAGCTCTTCTTTTGGAGTACCATTCCCATACAAGGCAGTGCAGGCAGCCCTGCCTAAGGTGAGACCCAGGGAAATATGGACAAGCTTTCTGAAGTCCTGCCTGGGTAGGTCAGGGTGAGCCCATCATGTCCTGTAGCCCAGGAGGCTGCAGGAAGAGGGAAAGTGAGAGCAGAGACACCCAGCTGAGCTGAGCTCTTGAGAGAAATTCTTTCCTCCTTATTCTGTTGCTCATTCCAGGTTTGAATTTCCAGATTTTAAAAATAGTGCAGTAGCTTCTGCTCTCCATCAGCTGGGTAACAGGCTGTGCTCAAAGCTGGTACGTGTAGGCCCCCATCATTTTTGTATTTCACGAACCTTCTTAAAAATCTTCATTTTTTTCATGTAGTTTTAGGACCACGGATCCCCTTGACACAGTTAGCTTTAAATCTGGACTTCATCACACTGAATTTGTCCTAGGGGAGTCACAACTGGCCCTGGGCTGCCCTGATAATGCATCCCAACATCCTGCTGGCCACTGGAATCCTTGGGGCCTGACTGGCACATTAGCTGAGGAAAACTGGTACTTTTCTATGTGCCATTACAGCTGCAGGCTGATGTCTTTTCCTCAGTGGTTACCAGCTTCCCCTGGATTTAGCTGAATTGTCTGGATCTGAAGTTCCTCAAAGACCTCTTGAAACCTCATTTCTCCTGACAGACACACTGAGAGAGCTGTATTAAAGCTGATAAGAGCTGGCTTGGAGATCCCAGCTTTCATAAAATACAGCTGCTGACAGCTGCTCCTGTAATGCTTTAACACCAATTGTAAATAGCTCCAGCAAGCACGGGGATATCAGCAGGCTATGATAGCTGTGGCTTAGGATGTGTGCTGCTTTAAAGGGAGTAGCTTGGGGATTAGATGGGAGCCCTGGAAACGTGGCCATGGCTCTGCAGGCAGCCCTGGGAATGCTGTGGATTCCCCTCCATCACTCCCATCAGTATTCCTGTCTGCTGGGTGACTGCACCCCCCTGCTCCAGCACCCTGTCCCTGCTGCATGCAGGGTTTGTCTTTATGGAGCCTGTGTCTGGTTTGCCTAAAGCTGTGGTTTTTGGGGCTAGAATAGGAGTTTCCCTCTGGGCAGGCATGGGAATCATAGAACAGTTTGGGTTGGAAGGGACCTTAAAGGCCAGCTGGTTTCAACCCCCCCTGCCATGGACATGGATACCTTCCTTTGGACCAGGTTGCTCAAAGCTGTGTCCAGCCTGGAACACTTCCAGGGCTGGGATACAGCATTCCCTATAGTGGAGACTGTGCAAGGTACCTCTCTGTAGGGGTAGTGTGTGAATGTGTGTCCACACAAGTCCTGGTTGTCCCCCTGAGAAGTACAGTGGGGAGGGAAAATGTCTGTTTGGTGTAGAGGAGAGGCTGCTCTGAGACTGGGATTGAGATGAGCTGCACCAGGAGGAGAGAGATGCCAAAAAAGCTGTTCAGCATTATAAGCTGTTTCCCTCATATACATCTCTGGGCACCTCCTGCAGCGAGCAGCTCTCCCTGCCTGCTGGCAAGAGGATCCTGTTTGGATCTGTTTAGACATTATTTCACTAATATTGTTGTTTATCATGTGTTGGAGCTGTGCCTCAGAGGCTGAGCAGCCCTGCGGGTGCTGGCTGCCTGGCACGGTGTGTGTCTCCGTGTTCCCTGGGCACGATTATCCCCCATGGAAACAACACTGCGGCTCCCTGGGGAGACCCATCACCTGCTCTTGGCTTTGCTCCGAGGGTCTTTATCTCTTTGGTGCCTTCCTATAAATCTGAGGCAGGCTGGCAGTGTGGGGGTTCCCTAAAGATCTGACATGGTGGCTGTGTAGTCACCCCCACTGCGGTGTTAAGGTCATTTTGCAGCCATTTGGCTTCAAATCCATGGGTCAGATCCCACTGGGTGAGCCAGTGTGTCCTGGTAAATCCTTTTTTTAAAGGTGGGAAAAATCTAGTTTGTTTCTGGATATCAAAGTGGGTAGAAAGGATGGATTCCTTTGGACCTTTGATGATCTTGTGGGTCTCTTCCAACCCAGATGATTCTGTTCTATGATGCTGTGTGCTAAATTCCTCCTGATAAAGCAGCTGAATTAGGCTCGAGCTGCCAAGCCCCAGGACATCCCAAATGAGTGGCACAGCCTGTGAGAATTCCTGAGGCTGCTGAGCTTCAGGTGTTTGGGTGGATGTGTTTGGGACAGGGCTATCATGTATTCCCTGGTCTGGAAGCTGCAGAGGGGATCTGACTATGCCTGAACTGCTGCTTCTGCCCAGGCCAGGAAAAAATTGGGGTGATGAGGGCAGGTTGGGAACCCTGCAGCACCTGCTGTCCTGCTTTGCCATGGGCCCCAAAAGACCTTGTTCATCCTCTGGTACTCTACAAACGTAATTCAGAGAAGGCAGAACTGTTAAATTGACTCTCTTTTGGCATAAACCCAGGTTCAGTTCACAACAGATTATGACAAAGTGACTGCTTACTGCAGCTGAAGTTACTACCCCCCTTCATCTGCTTAAGGTAAATGCTTTATGAGGGCAGGACATACAGCTTGAGTCCAGAATTTTGGCAGGTCTGGCTGAGGGGTTCTGCTGGCTGGGGCTGACACTATGCTGGTTTTGGGGACAGTGAGGATTGCTGAGGGGACTGAAGGAAGCTGTAACTCACTTCAAAAGACAGGTGATCATGGAAAATCATAAAATGGTTTGAGTTAGAAGGAACTTTAAAGATCATTTTGTTTCAACCTCCTGCCATTAGCAGGGACACCTCCCACTAGCCCAGGTTGCTCTGAGCCCCATCCAGCCTGGCCTTGGACACTTCCAGGGCTGGGGCAGCCACAGCTCCTCTGGGCACCCTGTGCCAGGGCCTGCCCACCCTCACAGGGAAGAATTCCTTCCCAATATCCCATCTATCCCTGCCCTCTGGCAGTGGGAAGCCATTCCCCCTTGTCCGGTCTCTCCAGACCCTTGTCCCAAACCCCTCTCCAGCTCTCTTGCCATGGTGGGCAGGGTGTGCTCTGGCACCACTGCAGGGAAGACCCTCAGTTCTTTTCTCTACACAAGTTCTTCACCAAGGCACAGCCATGCCACAACCTGAGCTGTTCTCCCCCAGCTCCTGCCCTGTGCTGCCCCTCAGCCTGATGCTCCAGCCAGGCTTTGCTATGGTCCCCAAGACCCTAGAATGTGGGTTCAGGAGGCACCACCTGGCACCTAATGGGTGTTTGCTGCTCTGCTGTGCCATTGGCACAGTGGGCACCGTGGGCAGCCTCTGCCCAGGAGCTGCCCCAGTCTGGGACAGATAAGGATGTTGCAGGCCAGCTCTGAGGGGATGACAGAGCTGTTTGCAGGCAGCTCCTCTGATCTGCCCACTGGGCTGGGACTCCCTGGACACCCACAAATAACCTGGGTCATTACGGGGTGCTCTGCACTCAGAGCCTCCACAGCTCTCAGGAGCCAAACCAGCGAGGCAGGACCTTACCTGCTCCACACTGGTTGTGTAATGAGTCCATGGCTGAGCCAGGAGCCAAACCCACACCTAATGACCGGGCCACAGCTCGCCCAGAGCCTGGGGCCAGCCCAAGGCTCGTCTCCCAGCTCACGGCAGGCACAGGCTGGGACACGCTCGTCCCTGAGCTGCCAGTGCTGCCCTGCACAGGGAATTCATCCACAGCTCTCCCTCTCCTTAGGACACCTTTGAACTGGGCATTGTGGTCTGCCTGGCTTCGTGCCGTGGATGCCCAGAGAGCAAGGGTGATCCAGCTCTGTTTTACAGAATCCCAGAATGGTTTGGGTTGGAAGAGAACTTAAAACTCATCCTATTCCACCCCCTGCCATGGGCAGGGACACTTTCCACTAGAACAGGTTGCCTCAAGCCCCATCCAACCTGGCCTGGAACACTTCCAGGGATGGGGAAGCCACAATCTGGAAGATGTCCCTGCCCATGGCAGGGGGTTGGACTAGAAGGCCTTTAAATCTCCCTTCTGACCCAAACCATTCTAGGATTTTGTGATTCCAAGGAAGCCTGATTGCCCTCTGCTCCTCCCTGGTGTCAGAAGTGGCCACTCTGAGGGCTGTGTTGGTCTCATGAACCTCCTGCTCTGAGGCACCATCAGTCCCTCAAACAGCTCTGTATCATCAGTTACATCTAATTGAGGGTGTTTTGAATACAACTCCACAACACCCAAACCAAAGGGAAATGACAGACCATCAAATGAATGCCCTGAACCACGATAAATGCCTGGGTGGATGATTAATGCTTCTGTTTCTTGGTTTAAGAGAGAACAATGCAGCCTGACCCAGCATTTATCAAGCAGTGCCTGCAAAAGGGCATCAGACATCCCCAAAATAAATGGGATTATGGCCTCGCTGTTCCACTTTCAGATGCTCCCTCGTCTCTACACACGCTCAGGGACGGAGCAGGGTGAATTCTGAGTGAGAATTGGAGCAGTGATGAACCTTCTTGGGGCCCTTTCAGCTCCATCATTATGGACATCCCAGGTTGCCTTGGAAAATCCTTCCCGATGATGCATCGGAGGAATCCGGTCGTTTATTGCACTGGGGTTTGGACATCTGAGAGAACTCGTTCTGCGTGGCTATTTTATTAAATCATTAAAAGACACTTCTTTAATAGCTGCAGAAATCTCACTTTTTCATGTGGCCGGGGCGGCTGCGCTGCTCCCACCTGGAAGCGGCACAAATCCCCTCGCAGGTTCAAAGCCGTCTGGCTTCTAACGCAGCGCCGGGAATTAGGGATAATTGAAAGGAGCGCGATCAAAAGGAGCCCGAGGAGCGGCAGAGCCGGCACTGCCCGGTCCCTCCCGCCGAGCCCCCGACACCGACACCGGCGGGACCCGGGGCCGCCGCCCTCGGCACCACCGTGGGATCATTTCTGGCAAAACCCCGGCGAGGGACAGCAAACCGGGCCGAGCACGGCCCCGAGATCCCGCAGCTTGTCCCGACACGACGCTGTTTGTGTGCGGAGATTAAAGCCTCCTGTTCGGCAGCAGGGAAATGCAAATGCTCTTTAAACAAGCTGTTAATTGTTAAACCACATTATTTAGGGGTAATAATCACTGGAACACCTTGTACGGCTAGAAATGAGGCCGAGAGCTCTGGGGGCATGGGCTCCAGGAGGGCAGGATGTGTCTGCTTACGGGCTCTGTTGGATGCAAAGGAGTGGGAAGAGACGTGGGAACCGAGGGGGGAAAGGGAAATTGGGAAAGAGAGAAAGGAGAGGGTCCAGGGGAAGAGCTCTGGTGGCCATGGCTTGGGTGCCACAGGGATCCCATGGAAAATGAGACCCCCGGGTGGAGAGGGAGATGGTGGGGTTGGAGAGGGAGGAGGTGGCTTTGGAGAGGCTCATGCTGCTGTGAGAAAGGTTGATGCCATTCGGAACTGGCCTGGCTGATGGCATGGAGGTGTGGCAGACACCTCTTCCCCAGGCCAGGGGTGTTCTCAGCCGGCTACCACCGTGTCCTGCCTTTGGGCTGTCGCTGCTCCGGGGCTTTGATGTTCCCCGGGCTGGAGCCGAGCCGTGCCAGCCTTCACCTCCCCATCCCGTCCACCCGGGCTGAGCTGCCAAAGGTGTTTCCTCCCCACAAAGGGGAGGGAGCATTGCCCAGCCCAACGAGAAGGGACTCCCATCTCCACGCTGGGGTAAAAACGTGCAAAACCCTCCAAAGGGCAGCTGTGACCCCCGCACCACAGCACCCGTGGGCACCTGGAGGGCCCTGCGTGGGGAACCCGTCCCAGAGCACCAGGATATTTTTTCCCCTGGGCTTGGGAAGACAGAGAACCCCCCCGGGCAGAAAGCGGCTCCTTGAGAGAGCAGGGTTTCAACAACCAGGAACTCGTGTATATCTTGGATTTTAATCCAGTGCGGCTGGGGCCATGTGCAAGATGTAATTTAAGCTCCAGCTCAGGGTCCAAATGTTCTCCAAGTGCGGAGGTTTTGGCACGGAGGTTTTGGTTTGGTCCCAGCTTTCATGGCAAATTGAATAATCATATGAGGGGGAGGAAAGAGAAAGAGCAAGAGGAAAAAAAAAAAAAAGAAACAACAACTATCGACAGTTCTTCCAAAAGTGGAAAGAACCAAAACACATTTTGGCTTCCTCAGCCTTGGACTGGAGTTATTTCCCTCTAGATCTGGAACAGCCTTTCCAACAACCTTTTTCAATTTAGCTTTTTATTAAAATAAAGCCGTGCCCCGGCAGATCCGTGTGGAGCTGCCTCCTGCCACCGCCGTGCCCGGCTCTGCAGCTCCTGCTCGTGCTGCTGGCACCCCAACAAACATTCCCTGCCCTGCTCCGTGCTGCTGGCACCCCAACAAACATTCCCTTCCCTGCTCCCGAGGCCTCGGGGAGCGGCTGGCTGGGAAGCATGGGGAGAGCTCCCTGTGCACATATTTAAATCACCTACTGTTGTGCTAACTTTCTGGCCTTGCATATCTTTTAATTATTCCCATGTTTATAGTTTGCTGTGGCTTACAGGATTTTTTCCCCTCAAATGCGTGTTTTCCTGACAATTAGCCCCGCTGGCTGTAAAAGTGCAGATGAAGAGCTGGAGATGGAGACGAGCTCAGCCCCAAAATCCAAACCTCCCTCCATGCTGCAGTGGCCTTGGCCAACCCTGGCTCAGCACTGGGACCAGTGTTAGCTCAGCCCTGTCCTAGCTCAGCACTGGGAACATCCCTGGATCAGGATCAGGATCAGGACCAGCACCAGCCCTGGCTCATCCCCATTCCAGCTCAGCCCCATCCCATCTCAGCACCAGGACCAGTCCTAACTCAGCACCAGGACCAGCCCCAGCTCAGCTTCATCCCAGCTCAGCACTGAGACCGACCTTGGATCAGCAGCAGGGCAAGTCCCAGCTCAGCCTCATCCTGGCTCAGCACCAGAATCAGGCCTGGATCAAGCCCATAAAGCTCAGCACCAGGACCAGGGTCCCTGGACTGGGACCCCCAGCCGGGCTCAGCACCGTGGTGCAGCCAGAGATTGGGAGATACCAGGATTTGGTGGGAATCCACGGGTGGGCAGCCATGGTATGGCTGAGGGGTACAAATCCTGTGGGCTCATGCAATCCCAGAGCCTCCCACACAGGCTCAGCTCAGACACTTGCTGGTGAGTTAAACCAACAGCTGGATGTGTTGAACCACCTCTGGCTCTTCAGCCAAGGCTCACATGGACCTGCTCAGCCATGGCCGTGTCCTGATGCCCCAGGGGATCCAGCCTGTCCCCGTGTGTGCCTGGTGGGGGGATCGTGTTTCTTGGCTGCATTGATATCTGTAAGAGAGAAGCCACCCCTTGCTGTGCCTTTTTGGGTTGTTATGGCTCAAACAGGAGGGAGTCAGGGCCTGAGGGGACCCCTGAGCCCATCCTCAGCCTCCCATTGCCTTGTTTGGAGCAGGACACATTCCCTGGGACCCCCCAGCCAAGCCCCATGCACACCAAGCTGGGCTGGGAGCCCTGGAAGCAGCTCCAGCTCACCCCACGCAGCACCAGGCTGGGAGGTGGCCCCGGGCACATCTCACAGCTCATGTGTGGGTTGGATTTTCCTCCTCACCCACTGAGGCAGCAGCAGGAGGGGAACCCCAGACCCTCCAGCCAACCTGCCATGGCTGGCACTGACTCATCCCTCATCCTGCCCCCTGCCCAGCGGGAAACTCCCAGGGCACACGTGTGAACACACAGGCTGGGAAGAGCCTTCCCGGGGCACAGATGTGGGCAGGATGCCCACCTGCACCCCCAGACAGGTGTGCAAGGTGTGATCCTCCACGGCTGCACCTGAGGAAATTCTCTCCTAGTGATGGGATACAAAGGAATGGCTTATCACTGCCAGAGGGCAGGGCTAGGTGGGATATTGGGAAGAAATCCTTCCCTGGGAGGGTGGGCAGGCCCTGGCACAGGGTGCCCAGAGAAGCTGTGGCTGC
>JAWWEE010000004.1:29547162-29577842 GCA_035221455.1 Xenops minutus | reverse complement strand
GCCGCCCTGGCCCCGTCCAGCCCCTGTCTCTGGAAGAACCCCCGCCCGGATCCCTGCCTCTCGTCCCCGGTAAGCCCTGCCCGGCGGGATGGGGGCTCCGGGCAGCTCCAGCTCGCTCTCCCAAAGTCCGTGGGGACATCGCGTCGCCACCGCCACTCGCTGCTACCTGTTGGGGACGGCCGGGAGACAGCAGCTGGGGCTGTCTCCATCCTCCTCCTCCTCCTCCGAGCGCTTCCCGGCGGACACCTCCTCCCCTCCATCCCTCCCTCCATCCCTGCCCGCTGTGTGCCGCTCGCCGGGATGCGCGGGGCTGCGGGAGCGGAGCGCGGGGGAAGGAGCCGGCGGCCGCCAGCACCCAGAGGTGGGTTGGGACCGGGGGGGACCCGCAGGGCTCCGGCACTGCCTTGGGACAGCACCCCGAGTTTGAAGCCCGGCTCCCCGCTTTTCGCCCTTCCCGAGGTTTCTGGGACGCGGGGATCGGCGCTCGCAAAGTTTGTAGTGAGGGAGCCCCGGCTCTCTGCTTAAGGTGGTTTGGGGGTCCCGGGGGTCCCGCCACCCTCAGGAAGGCGCTTGTGTGTGTGGGCCTGTTCTGAGGGGCTGCCCAGCCTCGTGTCCCGATGGGTGGGTGGGTGGATGAAGCTGGATTGGGGTGTCAGTCCCCTTTCTTCCCCTGGCAGGGATGCAGGACAACAGCGGGCTCCTTCAGTGCCAGTCCTCCCCTGCCATCCCAAGGCTTCCCAAATGTGCAGGATCTCTTTTCTCCTTTCCTCTTCCTGCCCTGGGCACCCAGCACTTGGTTTTGTGTTGCCTCCCTGCAGCCAGTCCTCATGTTCTATGGGTCCGGGTGCTGCTCCTGAATTTGGTCCCTGCCTGGGTGTTGCTTGGGGCAGTGGTCCCCTAAATCAGCGTTTGCTTGCCTGGTTCCTCCAGCTCTCCCGGCTGCTCTTGCGTTGCAGAGTGTTGTTTTGGTGCTCGTGGCTCCTGCTGGCTCTTTGCGTGGCTGGAGCGGAGCCAGGGATAACTTCCCCAGTGATCCTGGAGAGACAAGTGCCACTTGTACTCTAGACCATCCTGCTCTCCCCCATGGGCCACATCTCCCCAGTGTGGGTGATCTCCTTGTGTTCTCTGGCCTTGGTCTGTACTGCAGATGGGGAGCTCTGGATTCAGGATGCCGTGGGATGTGGTGACACTCTTGGCTGGTCCAGATCCACGGCTGGGTTGTTTGGCAGACGAGGAGCAGCGTTATGGAAGGTGCTGTCAGGGAGATGAGCTACTCATTTGCAGCCTCGGCTGCTGCTGCTGGCGTCTTTGGCAAGGCTGGGGCAGAGCTGCCACCAGTTGAGTACCTGGAGACTGAGTGCCATCCAAATGGGAGTGTGTTTTTGGAGGGGTTTCCTTTAGCTCCCTCTCCCCAAAGTGTTGATGCAGCACTGCAGGTCTCTGTGCTGGTGGGCTGAGCTCCTCTGGATGTGGGGACTATGTATAGGAACTATAGGACTATGGAGGTGGTGGTGGCATCAAGCTGTCCCCCAGCACTGGTCTCCCCTCTGCTCTCTGCTGCTGCCCGGCTGAGTTTCCTCACTCCTTGGCATTCCTGGAGTACCTGGAAAGTTTGTTCTCTGTAGTTTGGGATGCATTTCCATCCTTTGAACACCCAGAGGTTTCCTCAGCCTCTGCTGTCACACAGGGCAGTGTAAATCTTTTGCCAGTGAAAGGATGAGGGAGAGCCTAGCCTGTCCCCATTGCACCTTGGCACCTGTTTTAGGACAGATGACAGACCGATGCTGAGGCAGTTTCCCTTGGGTTCATCCATGCTGCTGAGGGCACTGATGGGGATTTGAGCACGTGAGTAGGATCTCCTGGCAGTGGTGCCTTTGACTCCGTGTGAACAGGAGTGTTCCCATGGCCGTGTGAGGCTGCAGCCCCCTGTACCCCATCCCCAGTATAGCTGAGTCAATGCACCCACCCACTGCATCCAGTGTGTGACTCACAGACTTTTCATGCACTGGTGTGAATCACTCACACACAGCCACACTGATGACTTTAGTGGCAGCTGAAAAGAGCAAACAGTCCCCCTAGCTCTCCCTGAGTACCACTACTGCTACCAGCTAGGCTCCTTGCTCATAGTGACCTGAGAAAACTTCTGTGAGTGGCACTCTGGTGATGGCAGCTGGAGTTTCTGCTCACTTTCTGCATCCTGAACTTGAGTTGATCCATGGGTGCCACAGAGGATGCTTGTGGCTGGAATGGATGCATGAACACCAGGGTGGCACAGTCTGGGGGATGGCTCTTCTGCCTTGGTGCTAAGAGGGCTCTTCTGGCTAGATTGGGTGAGTCTGCTGATGTTCTGAGCCACTTCCCCCAGGGCAGGGCACAGTTTAGGCCAGTTTTCCATTCTCCACCTCTGTCTCTCTGGGGACCACATGTGGTGACATGGAGCCCTATCTAGGCAGCTTTCTTCCCTCTCCCCAGCCTGCTGGGGTGCAGCAGGACTGTCTGAGCCCCAATGTGAGCATCTGGTGATGAACAAGAACTGTCAGGAAAAGAGCCAGTTTTCCCCCTGTGGCTTTGGCTGCTCCTCTCCCCAGTGCTGCTGGCTGGCAGATGGTCATGGCCAGCAGCTCAGCTGGTGGCTGGGATACTCTTTGCTCCCCTGCCAGAGACTGGGGCTGTGTCTCCGCTGGCTCCCCTGGGGCCGGAGGTGACTGTTTTAACACAGGGAAGATGCTCATTAATTAGCCTCCCCAGGGATCATCGTCTGTCACCTTCCTGGCTCTGCTGGAGAGAGTCCAAAGGAGGAGGATGGAGTCCCAGGTGATCCTGCATTCCTCACCACCAGGTACAGGCTTGCTGGGATTTAGTGGTGCGAACCTGTGTTCCCACTCGAGCAGTGTGTTTAGGAGGAGAGATGATAAATAAATCCAGTGCCTTGCAGCTCCAGGGAGGGCACAGGCAAGGAGCAGAGGGGATCAGACAGGCTTCCCAGATGCCTTCCAGATCCCAACCCACCCCTTGGCTCTCTCCCCCATCTCTTCTGTCCTGCTTTGCTTTATCCTTGCCTGTTGCTCTTGCAAAAGCTCTTCCTGCCCTTCCCTCCCTGTGCCGGCTCCCCACCAGCATGTCCCCTCCTTCCTTCCTGCTCCCTGCGGCTGAAATGAAGTGCTGGAGTATTTCAGGGATGTCAAAACATACCATTAGTCACAGGCGTGAGACCTCGTGCCTGGGGAGAGGCTGCTGAGCTCTGGCAGGTTGAGAAATGAGCAGGGCAGGTGGGAGCTGTGGGATTGGGGGCAGAGGGTTTGGGCTTTCTCCCTTTCCGATACCTCTGGCATCATCCCAGCCTTGCTCTGAGCGCCAGGTTAGGTCAGAGGTTGCCTGACATCCATTATTCCACAGTCCCCCTGTGATGCTGGGATGTGGTGCCTGCAAAATGGGGGGCTAGGTCCCACCCTGCTTTGCTGGTGGGAGTTTCTCCCTCTGAGTCCCATTCCAGGGCCAAGAGGACCCTCTAACCATGTCCAGCTGTGTTAGTTACTGACTCAGAAGGGTTGTTTTTCTCCTCTTCAGCAGAGAGGCATTATCTTTAGTGTTTTCCATGCTGGGATACGTGCTCCCTGCTTCAGAGGCTGCCTCTTGTGGATTTAAATCAAATACTGGGTTTTCTAGGCAATTGTTTAAACAAAGCAGTGCGGGCACTGGAACACCCATTCCCTGCAGAGGCACTGAGCCCTGCTGCCCAGTTTGCCATCCACAAGCATCTGTGCTTTCTAGCCTTGCTCAGGTTTATTGTTCTATTTATTTAGTACTAAACCACTATTTCCTTTCATTTAGCAAGCAGGGAATGGGGGATCCTGTTAAAAATACCCTGAGCTCCTGGTGTGCAGCCTGTCTCCTGGCATTGGTGAGAAGCTAGAGATGCCAGAGCCTGATTTCTGCAGAAAAGGCAGCAGAAACCTCAAAGTTGTCAAGGGGAAGGGGCTGAGCTTCATCTCCTCCCATTATTCTCTGAGGACTGCTGCCTATAAATAAGCACAGACCAGCTGGAAAGGTGCCTCAAAGCGCAGAGGTGTAGGCAGGCCTGGGTGATGCTGAGCCTTGCCCCTGTGAGCAGGTCCCTGGAGAGAGCCAAAGCTGTGGCTAATATTTTTGTGAAGCTTTCTGGCTCAGCAAAGCATTTGCATTCCCCTTACTGTGTTTTTTCCAAGCTGCAGGCAGAAGGTGGGCTTTAACCCCTTGTTACCCTGGGTCTGCTTTGTGCCCTCCAACTGGGACCAGTGTGAGTGCTTTTAACAAATCCATCTGTGCTGGGCAGCTGGTTTGGTGTTGAGGCATCATGTGTGATTTTTAGAGGTCAGTGCTGGAGGGTGGAGGGCTCTGTGCAACCTGGAACTGTTAGCAAAGAGCCCTGAGAGTGTGCAGGCAGTGATCCTGCTCCCAGAAATCTGGGCAGGGTGCAGGAAGCTGCTTGCTGTGGGATATGGGGGTTCATGGGATGATGGGAGCATGTGGTCATTGCTCCAGGGAGAAATTCCATCTCATCTGCACTCAGAGTATGGATCCAATCCTGGCATTGCAAACTTCTTCCCTCCAGCATCTGTTCTCCAAGGTTACTGTGTGCTCACTGAGGCTTCGTAAGCAGGACTGGGAAATCATACCTGGTTTAAAATTAACTAAATCAGATCATTCAAGGAAAGAAGCACCTCTTGTGCATGTTCCCGTGTCCTGGATGAGCCCTTTGGTGGGCCAGGGTGGTACTTCCAGGTTGGCTGTGTGATGAGCTTTAATTGAAACCTCCTGTGCTGACTGTGCCTGAGAAAATCAGGCTGTAACTAATGGGAGTTGCTCAAGATGGTGGCTAATTAGTGTGATTAACTGAGCAACAGTTGGGGTGACTCCTCCTTCTGCTCTGACACTCATCCTGGACCCTGGGGAATGGCTACAGCAGCCAGGGAAGGATCACAGCCTGCTTACCTGGGGGCTGGAAGGTAGGGCACAGCCCCCCAGCAGTGGGGTGGTCTGTCTGGCTGTCACTGTACCTCTGCTTTCCCCATAAATAGAGATATTTTTCTCTGGAAGCAGCTGGTGAGGGGAGTATTAGTGGTGTGGGCATGGCTGGAGCTGGGACCCCTCCTGCAAGATGATACAGGGTGAGAAACTCCATCTTCAAATCCTATGTGTGAGTTGAGGCATCTGGGACGTGTTGGGAAACGGGGTCCAGCCCTTGAGTTTTTCCCACCCTCTCCTCCTCCGTGGGATTTTCCCCTCTCGTTGGTCCCCTCTTCAGTTCTGCTCCATCAGGTGATGGCTTTGGATGTTTGATCACTAGGCTTACCAAGCAACCCCCAAAAAGCCCTGTTTACAAACCGTGTCCCTGATGCGAAGTGAGTCTGGTTCTGTGGGCTGCCACTGCCAGCTCTGCTCGAAATGTGTCACTTGCACCAAGTGGTATTTTTAGAGCTGAGGTTTGCAGAATGCGAAAGCTGGGCAGGTTTTTCCAGGGTGGCACATTCCTGGGAGGAGGAGGAAGAGGTGACTGGGGTGATCTCTTGCTCTGTGCTGTTGTATGGTGGCTGATGCTTTCACTGTTGTCCTCTGGTGAGGTGGTGCTCACGTGGCTTTTCCACATCTACGTGGGGATTTATGGATTGTTTTTATATGTCTTTCTCCTGTTCAGTGATATTCCTTCCTCCCTACTCCATCTTTAGTGGCTGGTGCTTCCCAGGAGGCTGCTCTAGTCCCTGGTCTCTCTGCTAGGGCAGTGCAGCCCTGCCTGTCCTTCCAGCCCTTTTCCTTGCCTGGGAGTAGCTGGGCTGTCTTCAGGATGTGTTGGGCTGGTGTTGAGCCAGGGGAGGAGGAAAACAGCTCCTCGTGGTGCAGTGTGGTGATCCAAGGGGTCCAAGGGCAGCCTGCATGACAGACTAGGGTTTAGTCTGGTGATCATGCACAGAGGTGTCCCCAGCCTTAGAGGCAGCAGCTTGGTTGAAGTAAAAATGCTTCTATGGAGTGAAGCTGGTTTGCACCAGGCAAATGTATGAGAATCAATAAGAGGGGTGAGAAGAGAGTAGAAGTTTTAAAAATGCCCAAATATGATGATGCATGTTGGAATTGAAGGTTTGGAAGCTTTAGGCTTGAAAGACATCTTTTAAATCTGGTGCTGTTTTTCCTCTGGTAGATGTGATATAAAAAGCAGAATTGAAATGAAGCATGTCTGTTATGTTGGAGTAGACATTTTCTGCCAGATAAACTGGCTTTTTTTTCTTTCCCCCCTTTCTTAGGACTTTTTCCCCCCAGCAACTCCTGACAACTCCTGAAGCTGACACTCTTTGCTCAGCAGGTCCGTCCTGCTCTGTACCCAGCTACCTCCCCACACTCTGGACTGCCAGTGCGTGTGTGTGTGTGTGTGTGTTAATAAAGGTCTTGGAGGGAGAATTTCTCACTCTGCTGCAGCATTTTACCATTCTCCCACTGAATTATTGTCCAGGTTCTTGTGTCAGACCTCTGGAGCGATGTTGTTCTTCTCCCAGCACCGTGTGGCCAAGTTACAGCTGGCTGTGGAGATGGGCAGCAGGGATGCTCTGCCTGCTTTCTATTCCAGAGCCTGTTTCCAGCCACTGCCAAAACTTAGTCATTCTCATGTCTCACTCGACTTTCTTGTGACTGTTGTGACTTTGTTTTAGTTGCTTTATCTGCTTTGCTCATGCAGAAAGTTGTTAGTATTGCTGGGAGGGTTTATTAGCTTTGAAGCTATCACCTATTTCCTATTTGTTATTCCAGGTATTTAGTTTTCTCTTAGCTCCTTGTAAGCTGGAGCTTGTTTTCCCTGTGATTCCCTCTGGAGGAAGGTGGTTTTACAGCTTCTGCCACAGAAAGGGGGTGGTGGAATGGGTTTCTGTGTGCTGGGGATGAAGCTGTGGCTCAGAGTGGGGCTCAGACTCGGCACTACCCATTTTTGGGATTTTTGGGTAACTGGAGCTTGCTCAGAGCAAAAGCTGTAATGTGAATGAATGTTTTAATTATGTCACTCTCTTCCCCAAAGGCTGTTCTCTTTGTTTTTAATTTGTAAAGCTCTTGCATGCAATCTTGCTCTTCTCCTGCTCCCATCCCCCTGGGCAGTGAGCTGCAGGTGTGGATGCTTTCCCTGGCAGGGACATGAACTGCTGCCAGGGCTGTGGAGCTGCTCCTGGAGCACCTATCCCACCAGTGCTCCAAACCAGGAAAATTTCTTGGCTCAGGTTTCCAGAAGAGGTAACAAAATGGGGACATCCTGTGCTATGGATCTCCAAAGCAGCTTCTCCCAGGGGTGCAGCTGATGGAGGAGAGTGTGATGCTTTCACCTCAGCTTCTTGAAGGTGTTGCCTGCTGCTAGGGGTGCCAGTGCTGCTGGGGTGCTTCATGTCTTGGGGAGTGGCATGCAGGGTGCTGTGGATGGGGACAGTTCCCACGGCAATTCCCACTGTCACTCCTGCACCAAAGCAAGGAGTGGGGTCAGTCCTCAGCAGCTCTGTGCTCCTTTTGCCATGGGGGAACATGGACTGGGGTGGGGGCTCTGGGATGCTGCTGTGTTTGTCCACATAAAAGGGGGAGAAGGGAAAGCAGGTGTGTGCACATACGTGCATGATACTCCAGCCTTGTCATCCTCAGGGGAATTCCTACCTGTGCCAGTGGAGGAGAGCTGGGGTGAGGCAGTGAGAGGAAAAGCTGAAGCTGCTCTGATGGATCAAATATGTATTTTATTAATAAAGACTTCCACTGTGATTGGAATGCCCAACAGCAGGAGCAGAGTCAAAGTGAGGATTTAAATGCTTCAAAAAATCAGGTTGGCTGGAATGGAGAGACCAACTTACGGTGTTTTCATCTTACTCTGTTATTCATCAGTTCCCTTAATAATTCAGGTGGATTTTTTTTTTTTTAATATTAGAGAAGACTAGACTTGGCAAATAAGTGGAATGTGGCTCCTGGAGCTACAGAGTAAATACTAAGGCTTGACCGATCTTCCTTCCAGGTGATACTGGGTTCTTGCTATTAGAAAACGTGAGTACCCCACACCAGGAATTGATCAGCCCATCTTGTGCCTTTGTGGCCCATTCAGTATTATCGTTGCTTTATGGGATTGCCTTGGGCCATGTTTCCCTCTGCCCAGGTGATGCTGCTCTGCTGTAGTGGGCTACCTCACACTGGCACAGCTGGGTGCGAGGGACCTTCCCATCCCCTCCCCTCCATGTGGAGCTTCTCTAGCCCAGGCTGGACCAGGTGGGATGTGGCCAACAGAGATAGGTGCTGCCTGTGAGATGCCAGTGCCTTCCTGCACGTCCTGCACCGCCACCGATGTTAAATCATCCGGGCTGCCGTGGCTGTGCATCACTGGGAGGAGAAGACAGATCACTTCCCTCAGGTCATTCATGCTTCCCAGAACAATATATAAAAGCTGTCTTGGGGTGTTTAATGTGTTTCCAAAGGGCTGGAGGGCATGAGTGACTTGAAAAGGTCTCCTTGTGTGCTGGTTGCATTAGATGTCTTTGTTTGGGTTTTAATCCCTTTTCTCCCCCTTTTTTTGGAGGGGTCTGTAGGTTTGTGTATTCAAGGGTTGAATGCTGCAGGCTCTGATATCGTGCTGCTTCTTCCAGCCAAGGAGATGTAAACATCTCACATTGGGGTATAGAAACATGGAAAGCTTTTAGCTTGTGATCTAAAAAATTAGCTAAAAAACATTGGCAGTTTTTGTACTAACTTTTTCAGATCTGTTTTCTGAAACTCTGGAGCCGAGGAGGGTGGACTGGGAGGGGCTTCTGGCCAAGTCCTGTTTTGGCTGGGGAACATTTTGTTCTGGAGGCGTCTCAGTGATGCTTGCTGGGGTTGAAGATGCTGTTGTGCCCCCTTTTCATCTTCTTGATGCCAAAAAACTCTGCTTCTCCTCTTTGGTCCAGACTCAAGATTTTCCACATCATGCTTGTTTTCTGGGCTCTTCAGTAAATCAGCAGCGTGCTTGGTGTGTGTTTTCCTCTGAAGCCTCAGTGTCTGGGAGTGCTTTGGGACTTGTTAGGCTCTGCTGCCTGTCTAGTTTTGAGCAAGGATTGCATCTCCACAGCATGCTGCATTGGGCTGGGCTAGCCCATCCTTTGGAGCAAGCTGAATTTTTCCTGATTTCCTGCCTCCAGACCCCAGCGTTTCATAAATAACCAAAATATCATTAGATTTGCATGATCCCTTGGGCACACTGCGGTGGATTGGGATGGCATCAAGTTCTTAGCAACACGGGGGGATGTGGAGGGGGCTGAGCTTCTGACAGAGCATCCCTGCACTGGGGCTGAACTTATTTGGGTGCTGCAGAGGGGAAGGGGCAGGTTGGTGGGTGGCACCACCATAACCCTCTCCCAGCCTGGGATGGTGCATGCTGGCAAAATGCATGGAGAAATCCTACAAGGAAGAGGAAGGAGAGCTTGCTCTAGTCAAAGTGCTGCAACTCTCCTGCCCACTTTTTCCTTCC
Source organism: Xenops minutus (assembly GCA_035221455.1). Taxonomy (NCBI): domain Eukaryota; kingdom Metazoa; phylum Chordata; class Aves; order Passeriformes; family Furnariidae; genus Xenops; species Xenops minutus. Next base: position 29,568,358 of record JAWWEE010000004.1, on the reverse strand, counting down.
TGTGCTGCTGGGGGTTTTCTCCCTCACCAGTGTGGAACAAGGTGTTTGTCATGTGCCACTGGCATTAGTCACATCGGGGCCAAGGTGATGACAACCGTGTGAGCTGGGAGAGTCAGAGGTGCCTGTTTTTAACAAGGATTGCTTTGGATCCAGAGGGGACTGATTGGTTCTGGTGCAGGGTCCCAGGACACCACGATGGCTGGGTGAGCCATGGAAGAAGCTACCACAGGTGTGGGTGGTGCAGCCCAAGGTGGGTTCCTCTCCTGCACCCTGTGAGTGTGCTGGGACTGTGCAGCTGCTGTGAGGCCAGCGGGGGTGAGTGGTTTGCTGCCCCAGGCTTTCCTGAGTGGAGAACTTATGGCTGGGTTGGAGCTGGACCTGGCAATGCTGAGGAGCTCCGTGCAGGTTTGGCTGGGGAGTTGAGCCCCTGGTTTTTGGCCACACACCTCTGTGACTGGACACAGGAGATGTCTGAGCCCTGAGCATCCCTGTGCATTGCCTTGGGGAAGCCTAGCAACAAGGGTGAAATTGGGCCAGGTCTTCTGGGTTTAGGGAGAGCTCTTGTCCCTCCTGCCACTCCTGCTTAAGTCCTTTTAGGCAACAGCCTGGTGGCTGCACTCTTCCCACTCTCCCAAGGCAGCCTGTGTTTGTGTCCTCCTTCAGGCCCGGGGCAAAGGGGCAGGTTTTACCTCTTAAATAACAAGCTGCTGCAGTGGATGTTGAGTACAATGGCAGCAGCCAAGAGACCGTGGTGACTGTTGTCCTTCTGTACACAATACCAATCTGTAATGAAAGTTGTTGTTTTTTCCCTTCTTCCTTTTTGCTTAATAATTTGGCATTCACAGCACAGGGGAGTTTCTGAGAGATGAGGCTGCTTCTACTATGTGTTTTGGTTCCCCCCCTGCAACAGTAGCTTTAGAAATTTATCATCACTGCTTTGATTTGGGGCTTTTTTTATTATTTTTTTTTTCCCCTGGCATATGGAAGCAGCAAGCTTGGAATAAATGCAACCCGTTAGCCGTTTCAAGCAGGCTGTACCTACATGGTGCTCCATGTCTCTCAGCAGGCTGGGATTTTTAGAAACACTCTGCACTGGCCTCGTGTTACAGCTCCTGTGGGATGTGGAAAGCACCCAAACCTCTTCTGGAGGATGCATTGCTTGGCGTGTAGCATCCTTTGTCAAAGCTTATTTGGGAGGGTTAGGCGGTGCAGTGGGGTCTGTGTCTGTAGTGTTGCTTCCAGGGCTCCAGATATGCTGGGCCACATCTGGACCAAGCAGTGCACCACAGGTATGCACTGAGTGCTGTGGTTCTCACCTGTGCTGCTCACGTGGATTTTCAGAAGGGATGAAAATGGGGTTGAGCCAGAGATGTTGGCTCAGCTCCTGGCTGTTTGCTGGGTCAGTGTGGGAGAGCCCTGGCTCTTGGAAGTGAGGTGAATACCTGGGTTTGCTCTTGGACCCACACCAACCTATGTGTGGTTCAACACTCTGGGTGGCTGGAAAGAGCTTAAAATCCCTGTAGACTATTCTTGCCTCTGAGGAGTTTCACCAGAGGTGTAACTTGGATGCTGAGAGCTGTGTTGAGTCTTGTGCTTTGAATCTCAGCCTTGCCTCCCGGCACCACAGGGATGGTGACAGCTTGGGAAGCTCTTTGCAGGCAGCTTGACACTTCCTTTGGGCACTTGCTAGTGTTAACAAGCTTTGCTGCTGAGTTTCTGGGGCTGGGTTTTCTGTGCAAAATAAACCTGAACGTGGTGGAAATGAGCCAAGATGCAGGGTGTGTGTGTAAGGATAGAAATGGATGGGGGACATTCCAAGGGGGTGCAGGATGCATCTGGGAGGTGGATCATACATGAGGAGTCTGCTCTGGTCTGTATTTGGCTGGCAAAGGGAATGGCCCATGTGTGGGACTAGTTTTAGCTTGAAGGTGCTCAGTGCTCTGGCCCAAGGGCATTTTTGGAGGAGATAGGGCAGATTTGTGTCTTGGTGTCCAACTGGTGCTTTCTCAATAAGGGAGTGTGTCCAAGAATGGGAAGGGGCAGGGAAGAATGGAACAGCAAAGTGCTGGACACAAAGCATGCTTGCTCCCTGTCAGGATGCTAGAGTTGTTTCACTCTGAGACTTTAGGCAAGAAAAAGCACCAGGACAGACCAGTTGTCTTCACCTATTTCCCTGGACCCATGGCTACTCCAACCTGGAAGTGTTCAAAACCAGACAGCAATGCTATGTAGCTCTGGAATAGAGCCTGGGAGTGGCTCTTGGAGCTGGGGGAGGCCAGACTCTTGGCCCTGGCAGCCACTCCTTTAGGGGAAGCCTGAGTTTTGCTGGAGATCCCTGGTGCTGGCCCTGGGGACACTGTGCCAGGTGCTCTCTGAGATGGGGGATCCCAACTGGGTACTTGCAGGCTTTCAGCATCTTCTGTTTTCAGCTTGGGACTGTGAAAAATTGCTGGCCCTCTTAGTAGGGGTTGCCCAGGCCATTTCAGACAGGAGGAAGAGTGTAAAATCCAAGCAGACATGAATGTTATATTCCCAAATGATGATTCTGTGCTAGTGTGGAGCATGATGGAGTTTTAATGCACTCCAGACAGACCAACAGGCACTGGAGGAAGGCTGGAACCCTCACTTGTGGTTCAGTTGGCAGCTAACACAAAAGCAATGTTTAAAGCAAGAAAATGACCTGGTTTAAACCGGAAATATTAGTAGGGAGTTGAATAACAGCACCAGCCTGGGAAGGGTGGATGTGTCAGTGTAGTACCCTCCTGGAAGGGATAAATTTTGGTTGCTGCCACTTGTAGGTATGCAGGTGGGGGGCTGGGGACTGTGAGGGGTGATTTCTTGGTTCTCCCCAGCTTGCTCAAGCATCTTGCCAGTGCTCTGAAGCCTGCTGGCAGACGGTGGATGGCTGGCAAGGGAAAATCAATGGTGTTAAACTATTTAGGAAGGAGCGAGTGGGCAAGAGGAGAGAGGGGGAGTGATGCTGCCAGAAATAGCACCGCCCGTTTATGAGTTGCCAAGGGTCTGGAAGCAAGTGGGCTCTGCTGGTGTCCAGTGTGAGCAGGCATAGGGCTGGTGGGGAGGGGGTGTGCTGGCTAATCTGGCAGTGCTGGGTGGCCATGCCCTGCTGGAGGAGAACCCCCCAGGTGTCTGCAGGCTGAGTGACATACGCTCTCAGTCTCGCGCTGCCGGTCCTCAGCCATCCTGGAGATGTCTGAAAATTACAGATGGCACTTCCCCAGTGTAAAAAGAGCTGCGTGTGTTGCCTGGGGAGGAGCCTTGTCTGCCCTCCTGGAGATGGAGAGGGATGAATGGGGGCGCCACCGATGAGTAGCCACTTGTGTGTTGTCACAAGGTGAGTGCTGATGTTTGCAAATATGGTGAAGTTCAAGCACACATGCCACTGTAAAAGGGACAGTTTCATGAGTTATGAGCTAATTGAGCCTTTGGGCATCACTTCAGTAGGGAGATGGAGCTGATGAGTGAAGCAGTCAGCTTGGGTCAGAGAAAAACTCCTCTATTTCCATGCCTGGACTGGCTGCTCAGCCAGGATTGTAGAGGATGCTGGGCTGGACCTCATGTGCATCTTATTTCTCACACAGTTCTTTATATTTTATGGGATTTATGTTGCTCTTTTCCAGCTGGATCTTCCCATGCTCCAGCTCTCAGCAGCACAGAGCTTGTAGATTGGGGCTAGGCTGTTATTCCTGGCTGTGCCTGCCCTTCTCTTCCCCGTGAATTAGTCTCATCCTTAATTTGAGCTCATTTGCACTATGCTTAAGTGTCCCACAAAGCAGCTATCTGGCAGGAAGGTTGCTTTGGTATAAATTATTCCAAGAAACGTGCTTCAGAGGGATGAAACAGCAGAGATGAAATAATGCCACAAATAAAGAGAAGGAGGGAAGGCAATCGTGGCTCGATGCCAGCGATTGTAGCAAACGGATAAAAGAAGGGAAAGCAGAGCTGGAGGAGCTCTCATTGTAAGAAGAAATGTTTTGAGGAGCAGAGGGAGCCCCATGATAAGGTGGTGGCTTTGGTCCAAAGGGAAGTGCTGGAGCTGCTGGCTGTAAGGAAGCAAGGCAGGCAGTGGGCGATGGGCACCATTGTGGCTGTGGTTTGGAGGGGGAATCAGCACTGGGAACTGGGGGCAGACCTGTGTTGGTGGTGGGAGAGGAGGCCACCCTCACAGCTGGGTGTATTCAAAGGAGCAGTGCCTAAAAACACCATGCTCCATGCCTGTTCTCTTCTCAGGATGGTTTCCAGAAGTGCAAACCCTTTTCTTGGCACTTTAACGAAGTAACTGGGCTTGTGCTCAGGCTGGCTTAGCCCATCAGTCCTTAGTCCACTGGTGTGGTTGCCATTTGGAGCCAGAAGGAAACAACCAGGCTTTCCCAAGGGTCTTGGTGGTCTCCCCAGAGCAGGAGAAGGGCCTTTGAGACCTCCTGGGATTGTGTGCATTGAGTGGGAGATGAGGACTGGGTGCTTACTGAACCAGGTTATTAGTCCTGGTGGAAAAAGCAGGATTGCTGAAAGGTTCTTTTTAGCTCTACAGTAACACTTATTTGTTTTGCTCCCATCTCCCCAGGGAGAAACTGCTTGGAGGATGAGCTCTGGGGGTGTGTGGCAGCTTGGAGTGGCTGAGGATGGCAGAAACAGGAGAGGCTGTGGAATGGGAGGAAGGAGAGGGGTTGGTCCAATTTTTTGCCCCTGGGCAACTGAATATCCTGGGACATGCTTTGCTAACCAGCAGGGAAGCTGCTTGCTTGCTGAAGGGTCCTCAGAGCCTGATTTGTGCATCTGTCACAAGAATTTTCTTTTTATTGCCCACTTGTCCCAAGCCAGGACAAGGTAACAGGATAAGGTAAGGCAAATCCAGTTGATTCTCTGCAGCGTGTGAGGTGAACAAGGACTGGTTGTAGAACAAGTGTGTGAAGGAGCAAAAAGAAAAACTGCTTTTCTTCTTTTAAGATGGAATCAGGGAGGTTTTGCTCTGTTTACCAGTGATTTGGGGCTCTGTGCTGTCCTTGTGGCTGGTGAGGACCCTGCAGTCAGAGTTACGTAGCACATGTTCTTCATATAATCCTGGAATAGTTTGAGTTGGAAGGGACCTTAAAGATACCTCATTCCACTCCCCCTGCCATGGGTAGGGACACCTTTCCACTAGACTGGGTTGCTCAGAGCTTCATCCAGCCTGGCCTTGAAGATTTCCAGGGATGGGGCAGCCACAACTTCTCTGGGCAACCTGTGCCAGAGCCTTCCCACCTTCACAGGGAGGGATTTCCTCCACCAGCATGGCAAGACAGAGTTACTCTATCCCTTTCCCTTCTTCACTGTGTAAGAGATTGTCTTCATTTTTGCACAAACAGGTAAGACCTTTTAAGTGAGTCTTTGTACATAATGGGAACTGAAGTCAAAGAAGAATAAAGCCTGCTGTCTCTCACCTTTACAGCATCCCTTTGTTTTACCCTCTCAGGGGTGCTGTGACTCCTTGTGCTGGGAATCTGATGTTTGCATAATGGCAAAATTACCTTTACAGGTCTATTAAGCAATGACACACGTGGTTTGTGAGTCACCTCAGTGAAGGCACTGTTGGAAATGAGAACTTGTTCTCCCTGGCTTTGCCAGGTTAAACATTAATTTTGTGGCCCTGGGGTGCCATCCTCCTGCTATGCTGTAGTCCAAGCCCTGCATTTCTCCTTCCTGCCAAATCCCAGCAGGCAGCTCCTGGCTAAGACAGGTGATTTTGGAGAAGCTGTAAGTTGGAGCATGAAGGCAGAACTGGGACGAGTGCTGACAGTGCCCAGGATGCATCAGGTGCCACTCAGACCCACGACAGCCCTGTGGGGAGCCCACACTGAGCAGCTCCTGGCTCTCATGTTCACCTCTCCTATGGGAACTGGCTGAAAGAGCTGGGATTGCTCAGCCTGGAGAGGGGAAGGGTGTGGGAAGACCTTAGAGCCCCTTCCAGTGCTGAGAGAGGCTTTGGGTGAGAGCCTGGAGTGGCAGGACAGGGGGAGATGGCTTCAAAGTGACAGAGGGCAGGTTAGACTAGATGTTGGGAAGAAACTGAGGGTGGTGATTCACTGTCACAGGGTGCCCAGAGAGGCTGTGGCTGCCCCATCCCTGGAAGTGTTCAAGGCCAGGTTGGACAGGGCTCTGAACAGCCTGGTCTAATGAAAGGTGTCCTTGCTCATGGCAGGCAGGATTGGAACCAAATAACTTTTCAAGTCCCTTTCAACCCATTCCATTATTCTGTGATCCTGGGACCATGTGTGGTCAGCCTGCCTTGACACGGAGGTGCAAACTTTTCCCAGGGCAATGCACAGGAGACCTGAATGCTTCACGAATGCCTTGCTCTTTTTCCTTCTATATCTACATCAAATCCTTTTTACATCTGTGGTTTCAAGCTGACTTGTGTTTCTGATGTCCCGCATCAGCAGCAGTGCCCTGTTTTCAGCCCCTTCCTGCTGCTGCTGCTGTATTTCAGGTGCTCTGGAGCGAGGAGCCAAGGCTGGCTGCCTTCTGCCAGGGGCACATCCCAGAATCTCCTCTATTTATTTTTAAAAGCATTTTCTTTCTCTGTCGCACAGCAACTTCTAACACATCCTGGCTCGTGCTGGCAGCTCCTGCTCCTCTCTGTACCTTGGCAATTCTTCAGCTGCTTTTGGACTTAGACAGATGAGCACCAGTGCTGTACCCTGATGTCACTTGGGGTCAGTTGTCCCCTTTGAAATGTGCCAGTTCAGGCTGAGTTACCAGGCTTGGCAGCACTGCTTCCCATATTCCCATTCCCCGGGTGCAGGAGCAGCTAAGTTGTGACGTGCAGAGCCAGCACTGCTGCTGCTATGTGCTAAATAAAGTGTAAATTCAGGCTTTCCTCAGGGTGGAGGGGCTCTATCCATGGCTACTCGCATGCACTGGCTCTTGGATTGCCAAATATTCGGGGAATGGTGGGCTGGGATGTGGAGATGTCACTCTTACCATATTCATTAGTGGGTGAGGGGACAGTTTCAAGGACCATGAACTTGGGGCTGTTTCCATAGGTGTATTTTACATTGGCTTTGGCTGTCTGCCCTACATTTTGGGGAATGACAGGCAGTCCAGGAGCATTGTTGGGCCTTTCCAAGGAGAACCTCCTTGTGGTTGGAGTGGAGGGAGGAGGGCAGTGTAACTCTGCAGGGGTGACAGCCTGCACTCTTGTGCAGGAGCAGAGTTAATTCCTGGAGGGTGGCCTGGAAATTATCTTAAGTAGTCCCGGCTCTGCCCTTCTTTGGAAAGCAAACTCCTAAGGGCGCGCTCTCTGGCTACGTACAGCTTCAGGCACTGCTGGCTTCTGGACGCTGCTGGTGCACAGATCACGCTTGCTTTCCCATCCTGGATTGTTTCTATTGCCAAGCTCGGCCCGTGCTGTTTGCAGAGCAGCTCCCACTGGAGAAATACCTCTCCTCTTGGCGCTGCTGGCTGGAAGAGCCTGTACAAGAAGGGAACGCTGAGCTGTGCGAGGCATCGTCCCGTGTCGCCCATCCCTGCCCACGGCTGATGCCACACACTCCTTCAGGTCTGTCTGCACTTCCTCTGCCTTGCTGGGCATCTGGGATGCCAGTGTGGGGCTGGAATTGGGGGTGGCAGGCTGTAGATGTGGGATGTGTGGTGAGGGGTGCCTTGCCTTGAGCTGCACAGACATCTGCCTGCCCTGCAGTGAGGAGTGCAGGAAGAGGGGATGGAGATGAGACTGTCTCAAAGGTGCTGCTGGGAGGAATTTGAGCATTGTGTCGTTTGTCAGGATGGGTGTTCCCAATCACTGTGACACCCTGCTGTCCATGCCTGGTGCCACCCCTGTGTCAGGCCAGACAGAGCCCTGTCTCTGTGTCACCTCAGCAGTGCCGTGCCTGCCTGTGCCCTGAAAGTGTCCCCAGGGCTGGGGCTCATTGCCTGCAGCCAGCCCTGGAGACTGGGATCCCACTCCCCCAGCAATCTCTGGCTCTCCTGACCCTCCGTGATGGAGATGGAGGGCTGATTTCTTTGATGTGTGTTTATATAAATAATAATGGGGTTGTTTAACAGTTGCTCTTAGAGGAGAGATGAGATAATTTCATGTTTTGATATTCCTAAAGCTGATCCCCCTGGGAGTGGTGCTCTGCAGGAGGGCTGTGCCACCCTGCTGCTGGCACAGGTGAGCCCTTGCACCTACTGAGGTCTTGCTGGCCTTGGAGATGCCACCTGGGCTCGGTGCAGCTTTTCCCAGGAAGCAGAAGCAGTGCTGAGCCCTGAGGAGTGCTGCTGGAGCATCACTCCAGCTGTAAAACCCCTGTCATGGCAGAACAAAAGCTGCTTCCCAGACAAAAGGTTGTCTGGTGCCAGAGCGTCTCCCAGCCTGAAGCAGCCCCTGGATATTCTAAGCTGTGCTCTTTCCTCCATCTGATCTTTGCAGGTGTTCCAGGGGCCTTTGTTGTGATGTTTTGCAGCTGTGAAGGCCTAAAAAATAGTGAGTTATATATGAATAGGTGATGAATGTTTCTTGAGAAGTGAGCCAAGTGGTCTGTCTTTGATTTCATCGTGTCTCTCTGCCCTGAACATGCTGCTGCATGGCATGCTGCCTTCCCTGGCCCTCCTCTGTTGGGACATTTGACCTGATCCTCTCGCCTGCACCTTTTGCTGAATGTAGGGCTAAGTCTACGAAAGAAGCCTTTGCCTGTAAATGTCTCCTTTCTGTCTTCTTTCTTTCCCACCTTGCTTATATCTCTCTGTTCCTGGTGTCATACAAAGCTCCCAAGCATGGGATGCAGCCCTGGCTCTCACTGGGTACCAGAAATGATGGGGTTGGTGCTTCCCAGCAGAGTCACTGCAAACCTGCTGCCGACAGGGGCTGTGAGAGGGGTGTTTAATTCAACCGACTTGACCCCAGTATCAAACGACTCATCTAAACATAACACCCCCTCCAGCTGGCTCCTGCAGCCACACAGACCCTGCCAGATGGGCTGGAGGACCGGGGGGTCCGGAGCTGACCCGAGCAGGGCTTGCCCACCATGCCATCCCTGCCACTGCGAGGGGAAGTGCACGTGGCAGGAGAGGAAAAGGCCACGAGGATGAATCAGTCGCTCTCGCAGCCCATCTGTCTCTGTTTGGAAGGGCCCCACGCTGAAATCCTTCCGAGCTCTGAGGTTTAGTGCTCTCCTTATCCACTCTGTGTGTGAGCTCTTCTCCTCCCCTTGAGCAAGGACTAATAATTAGCAGCTCAGGGCAAGCATGGCTGAGCACAGAGAGGCAGATGGCATTTGATAGCCTTGAAAATCAAGTGGCCCCTGTGGGCTGGGAGAAGCAGGTTAGTGAGGTGGAGGGAAGGGGTGGTACAGGATGGATTTGGAGCATCCCTGTGCTCCAGGAAGGATGGAACTCAGCCAAGATATCTGAGCATGTGAATTCTGAGGGAAAACAGCCAAGTTTGGAAAGGAGACGTGTCCTGTGGGCTGGTGAAGCAGAAAAACCCTGTCTGGCTTGGGGTGTCCTCAAGATGTTTGGGAACAGCATCCTTGATGCTCTCATATAGGTTTATATTTTCTATATATACACAGTGTCATATAAATTTTATATATATAATTTATCAATTTCTTGCTCTGCCACTGTCAAAATCATCACCCAAATCTCTAGGGAAGGCTGCTGGAGTGCTGGACCATGGTTGGAGGACTCCAACATCTCTGTTGAATGTACCATAGCCAGGGTTTGTCCATCATTCCCCCTCTGGGAAGGGATCGCTGCCTCCCTGCTTGCCTGGGGCTTATGGCAGTGCTGTAGCTCAGCATTGTGGTGCTGGACCCTTGTGCTGGCTGGGGAAGATCAGGCCCCATGGACTAACACAGCTTTAAGTTTTCTGCTTTAACTCCAGGGGTTTTGGTGAGGCTTATTCAGATAGTGGAAGCAAAGAGCTCACCCAGTGCCTTAAGTGCTGAGTGTAGTTATTATAGTAACACGCAGTTACTTGGCTAAAGGCATGATTGCTGCCATTGTAACACAAACACATGCCCAGAGAAAACCCTTAAAAGGAATTTCCTCTTTGTAGGTCAGAGGTGCTGCTGGGAACCCACTCCTCACTGCAGCTCTTTATTAGTTAATCAGCTGCTAGAGGAAAAAAAATGAAGTATGTTGTGAGATACCAAGGTCTCCTGCCTGCTGGGGCTGCATTCCTTGGCTGTGGCACATGGTTAGGGCTGAGGTAATGCATTTGGGTCTTTGGACAGTGTGTAGCATCTTTTGGGGATGCTGCAGAGAGGATCCATATGTGTTTCCTCTTCTGTTGTGTGTGCTCTGGTGCTTGAAAAGGCTCCTCTCAGTGGTTTGTGTGCTGGGGTGCTCTTTTTGGATGCTCGTGTCCCATTTCAGCCCACACTGACATACAGGCCAAGGGGCCAGACTTACTCACTATTCTGGCCCTGTTTGGCCACAGCAATCCCATGCAGGAAGGGATGGATGGATGGATGCTGGGTGCAGTCTCTCTAATGAGATCCCCATTAGATAGGGTGAGCTCCAGCTGTGTCAACACAGCTGGGTGGTCTGTGTCCTCAGGTGTGCCCAGGGTTGAGCTGGGAGCATCATGCTTCTCCCAGCCACTGTGCAGGTGAAAGTGCCAATGTTTTTGCAGCTGAGTACTTGCTCTCTAATTCAGTTTGGCTGCTCTCAGCGCCCTGTGGCCCTGGTTTTATCTAGATGATTTCTCCGCAGCAGGAGCAAACAGTAAATTTCCTGACTTTTATTACCTTTAGACTGAAGTTTGGGAGATAAGAGCCTCTAGAGACTTCATTTTCAGGTATTGAAAGCCTGCTGTCTATCACAGTGCAGTGGTTCCTTGGCTCTTCTGTATCAAAACTAGACAAATGTACCATTGCTGGGCAGTAATGCCCCCTGCTCCCTTGGCAGTCGGGGTGGCAGGGGCTGCCCAGAGCCCTATGCAGGTCTTACTGCATCCCAGTCATGCCAGCAGGAATATGGATAGTGAGCATCAGTTGGGGTCACACATGGGAAACCATGTGTGGGACTACAGAGGAGTCATACAGCTGGACATGCTGTTTTCTTTTGCTTTTTTAACTACTAATTGTCATTAGTGGAGCTGAAAAGCCATCTGTTAACAGGGAGCTGCATGGAAACCTGGGTTTATTTCCAGGAAAAGCTGATTTGCAGCTGGAAGGGCTCAGAGGCACCAATACCTGAAGGGAGCCTGCAAGAAAAGATGGATACAGTCTGTTTATAGAGGCATGGAGTGACAGGAGGAGGGGGAATGCTTTCCCACTGCCAAAGGGCAGGCTTAGATTGGGTATTTGGAAGAAATTCTTCCCTGTGAGGGTGGGCAGGCCCTGGCACAGGTTGCCCAGAGAAGCTGTGGCTGCCCCAGCCCTGGAAGTGTTCAAGGCCAGGTTGGATGGGGCTTGGAGTCTAGGCTAGCGGGAGATGTCCATGCCCGTGGCAGGGGGTTTGGAATGAGATGATCTTTAAGGTCATTTCCAACCCAGGCCATTCTATGATATGCACACAAGTTACAGGCTATTAAGTAAACCCAGTGTGGGGGCTGCTGGTGGTCTCCATGGTCCCAGTTCTCTCCATGGTCCATTTGCAGCACGTACAGAATTGTTTCCCACTGACAGAGGCAGCGCTGGCATTTAAACAGCAGAAGCCAATTTACATGAGCAAATGTGGTGTTTTCCCCACTAATTCAGATTTTGTGTAAAAATAACGTGTTGTTTGTTTTCGGTGTAAGGAGGGGGCCAAAGGCCAGAAGATGGGCAGATGCCCCAATGCCAGATGCTTGGTACCCAGCGTGGCATCCCGCGAGCACCCTCGTTAGTGCATAGCCTCGTCAGCTTTCCTTAACAAAATGTTCTGGCATCCTCCCTTCTCTCCTTGTCACTTCTCCGGAGAGAACGTGGCTTGTTCTGCTGGCAGCGTGAGCCCTGTTTGCTTAGGCGGAGGCAAAGCTAATTATTTCTATTTATTTCCTCAAACTTTCTTAGTGTTTCATTTGAGGGCTCTGCTTGAGCTTTTCCACTTGTCTCCAAGGCTGGAAGTCACTGGTGTCCCTGGAGCAAGCCTGTTGGGAGATGCATTGGTAGGCATTAGAAGAGCCAGTCTCCGTGTGGATGCTGGACCTGCCCTCAGGTTGTGTCCTCATTTGCTCTTGGCTAATTGTTCTCAGGGCTCTGCTGCAGCCACAGCATGGCTGAAACCTGGAGTTGCTCATGCTTGGTGTGCATGAAAGCCTCCTGTCCTTGCCAGGGCTGCAGAATGGTTCTTAAAAAAAAAAAAAAGGGCAAAACCAAACCAAAATGACACTAACCAAACAAAAAAAAAAAAAAAAAAAGAAACAAAATTATCACCAGTCAAAGAAAAAAACCCCAAAACAAAAATACAAAAATAAAAAGCCCCAGGAAAACCTGAAGTAGCTGAACAAGGAGTTCAACTTTAACAGGGGAGGATTGAAAACAAGCAGAGTGATATGAAAAGGAAAGGCAGAAGTTGTTGAAAATGAGGTATTATAAAGGTGTCCAGAACTGACTTGAAAAAGTAATTAATGCTCCTAAAAAAAGTCGCATGGGTAAGCAAAGTAGTGGAGTGAAGGATCTGTTTATAGCTTTCAGTGGGAGCAGCCAACTCATCTTATCAATGTGCTAATTAATTTGCTGAGGCTCTTGCTGGCAGTTGCCTTTTTCATTTCGGAGAGCTTGGCAAGGACTGAGTATCCCTTGGGCTGGGCAGGTTTAAATTTGGTGGTGATTTTAGATACCTTCTACTTACAGTACATCACCACGGACCTGAAGGAGACAGCTACTCTGGGCTGCAGTGGGGGGATGTCAGGCTTACTTTGACTAGGATGGAGGCCACCTTCTGTCCCCTCAGTTACTGGTTTGGGTTTTTTTTCCTCTGTATTTAATTTTTTCTCCTGGTGTGGTGTTTCTCAGCCTTTATCCCAACCTCTGTTTTCACTTCCCTGTTTGTTCTGGAGGAGATGTTCAGGTGTCTCCAAACAGTGCCCTGGGAAGGGGTTAAAATGATGGTGTGCTCAGTTTGCTGCATTATTGGGGGATTTAAATCCTCCTTTTACTTGATGAGTTATTTTCTCCTGTGTCAGGGATGTAGTTAGGAAAGGGTTAACAGCCCTGGCTCCCTTGCACTTTCTCTTGTCCTCTCTTTCCTCCTCCTCACCTGCAAACACTGGGGGAGGAATTTCAGGGGCTGGTGGAGCAAAGCCCTTCCTGGAGCAATTCCAATGTGAGAATACAGCATTACACCATGATAAGGCTTTGGGTATGTTCTCAGACATGAGCATCTCCTGTCTGTAGGGCATCATTTGCTTTGCTTAGCAAAGGAGAATTGCTTGGCAAGGTGTTTCTGATAGTGTTCCTGTGCCTTTTGCTCCCATGCATAGCTCCTGACTTGAAGTCATACTGATATTTCCACACTCAGCTTCCTGAAGTGCTGCCTGTCTCTGCCTGTCTGCCATCCCAGGAATGTGGGCCTGGAGTGGGACATGGATGCTCCATTCAGGGATGCCCCATAGAGAAAAGCCAACCAAATGGAAGGAGCAAAGGAATGGTCTGACCCGAGTGTCACAAGTCTCTTCTCCTGTATCATTGTGCTGTGATCCAGCTATGGGAAGCTGTGCTGCTCCAGGGAGGGCTGGCTAAAGGGTCAGAGAGATGCAGGCTCAAGAGGTGTGCAGGGGTGCTCAGTTTGGGGAAGATGAGGAGAGCACCAAGGCAGGAAGTGCTATTCCTTGTCCTAACCTTGGGGGTCCAGTGATGTGCGCCCTGTGCCTGGTTGGAGAGGGTCTAACCCAACAAACCCAGGAGAAACAGGACTTTTGACATGGGTGGGAGGTGAGGTGGTGCAAGTGGAACAAGCCCCTGAGCCTCCCGTCTCTGTGTCGTTCCCCTGCAGAGTGATGAGCTGCACCAGCCCCAAGGATGCTGGGGTTCAGCACGTGCTCCAGGGTGGCTGAGCTGGACGCTGCCTCCCCCCGCTGCGTCCTGGCCCTGCCCGAGGAGGAGACGTGGCGCCAGCACCGCCTTGGCTTGATGCAAACCACGCAGTCCTGCAACCTGCTGGAGCCCGAGAGCCTGGCCCACGCCCTGGTGTCCCGCGCCGCCAGCTTCGACGCCCTCTGCGCGCCGCGCTCCCGGGACGCCCATGGGGACAGCGGCAGCGCCTTCGACCTGGGGCTCGGCCACGGCGTGCCCGTGAGCCCCGACCTCATCAAGCGGCGGCGGGGCGGGCTCATCGAGCAGAGGGACATCATCAAGGCACACGAGGCACACAAGATGCAGAGCACGCCGCAGGCACGGAGGAAGGAGTGGGAGTAAGTACCGGAGAGCCCCCGCCCAGGTGGGCAGCCGGGGGCAGTGGGAGCCTTCCCTGTGCTCTGGGGGGTGTCATCCCTGCCGTGCAGGTGTCACCCACTGTGCTCCATCTCCTGTTCCTCCTGGGCTGGGCTGCTCAGCTCCAGGATGGAGGGCGGCATCCCTTGGAAGCGGTGCATTTTGGGTGGGGGTTCCCCCAAATGGTGGGCTGGTTTGTAGGGATGTAGAGGAAACTTGGAAGGTCTCAAAATAGTTTTCCTTGGATGCAGAGTGAGTTTTGGATACATTTGGGGTCTCTGCCTTTTGCTTTTGCTGTGGCTTGAGCCCTGCTGTGAGGGAATTATGTCTAGCTGTGTCGCTTCAGGACATGGTTTAGTGGGACTTCACAGTGTTGGGACTTAATGGTTGGACTCCATGATCTTAGAGGTCTTTTTCAACCCAAATGATTCTATGGTTTGTATTTAATTCCAAACATTGTTAAAGTCTGAATCAGAGCAAGTAGGAGACATTAACAAACTTGAGAAGACAGAAGAGCATTGCTTGGCAGAACTAGAACCCCCACTGGGCTTTGTTACTACTTTCCTCTAATTAACCTATTTCCATAGTTTGCCTTGGTGCTGTGAGAAAGTCCCAGTTCCAAGTCCTGGATTAGTCTCCTCCACCTGGCACTCACTGTGTGACCAAGGCTGCAGCCACATGCTTCAGTCCTGCACTTAAATGACAAGCTTCCCCTCCCTGTATCTGCTCAGAAAAATTACTTGGGTTATGCTGGTGCAGTATCACTAGTCCAGAGCAGCTCCCTGCCTTAGGCACTGTATTTGGGGAATAATGTTGAATAGAACACCCAGAGGAGGTGGGAGCCCCCGTATTAATTAGATGTGGTGTGTTGCTTTGGCGAGATCCAGGTCAGTGTGAAGCTGGTAAGGTTTCTTTGGTATGGTTTCCATGATAAAAGCAGCTTGTGATAACGCTGAGGCTGCTCCTGCCCTTTTTTGGAGAGCAGCCCGTATTGAGGCAGGCTCTCCCTGGCCCTTTGGGCTCCGTGCTCGTCCCTTTGTGCCCAGGGAACCTCCTGGCCGGTGACTCAGGCAGCCCCGCGAAGGGAAAATAAATTGACATATGGGCTTGGCAAGTGCTCGGTGCCTCGTTATCTTTTGCAACCCACCGGGGATGCCAGATGAATAAATCATGGCCGGGCAGGAAGCAGAGGGATGGCCTCGTTAATTGTCGGCTGGTGGAGGAGTCCCTCGAATGGCTGCTTGCTAATTAATGCCTGCATCTCTACAGCTCTGTTTGGTGGCAGGGACGTGAAGCCAGAGAGCCCTTCCTGCCCACACTGCGTGGGATTTGCCCCTTTGGCCACCCTCAGTTGCTCCATCAGCAGTAACTCAAACACAAAGCCCAGTATTTCTGTCTTTAACATGTTGGGAATATGCAGGTGGCTGTGTTGGCTGCTGCCACCCCAGTGTGGTTAATAGGATGTTTCCCCAGGCTGGTAGGGTCCAAGCTTTATGTTTCTCAGCTCCTGGATGGATGCTTGGGTTTATCCTCACATCCTGATTTATTGATGGTTTTGTGGGAAGCCTCTGGTGCTGGGGGTCATGAGGCTCTGGCACTGATGGCAGCCCTTGGGCTTTACAGATCTCACCTGTCTGCCAGGTGTGTTCCTGGGAAGCTGGTCAGCACCAAGGGGGCTTCTTCTGCTCCTTTCCCAGACTTAGGTGCCCGGATGCCCCATCAGCCTGCAAAAAGTACATACCAGAGGCTTCTGCTTTAACATCAGACTCATAAATGTCAGAAGGAGAGGGACTTGTGATGAGGGCATGGAGTGACAGAACAAGGGGGAATGGCTTTAAGATTAGGAAAAATTCTTCCCTGTGCAGGTGGTGAGGAACTGGCACAACTTGCCCAGAGAAGCTGTGGCTGCCCCATCCCTGGAAATGTTCAAAACCAGGTTGGATGGGGCTCTGAGTGAGATGGTCTTGAAGGTCCCTTCCAACCCAAACCACTCTCTCTAGGATAAACCAGCAATTTCTTTGCCAAAAGCTTTGCCAAAGCCCAGACTGGTGTGCAGAGCCAGTAACCCTCATGCCATGGATGCTCTCTGGGAGTAGATGGATAGCATGTGGGGGAGAAAAACCAAATTAATTTCCTTATGTGTAATTTTATTAGTAATAATGCAATTTCCCCTTGATTTAATTTTCAGAAGGGCCCATCTCACATTCCTTGAATCACCCTGGGGGTTTTTGCCTGGGCGGTCTGGCTCTGGTGAGCAGTGGGGAGGTGTTTTCCCATAGCTCTGACGTGGCAGTGGACATTAAATGGACCATGAGGAATGCAATAAATGGCTGGATATCTGCAGGAGGTCTCCTCGCACTCCTGTTTGCCAGCTCTGGCTGGGTGGTCTGCAGTGTGGTGGGCACAGGGAGAGAGTGCAGCATGTGCCTCTGTTCTGCAGCATGAGACCTCTGCTCCCCTCGATTAGCTCTGTCTCTGCAGTTGTGGCACTCCTGGTGTGCAGCCAGATGTTGATCTGTGTTGCAGTGAGGGAAGAGAAGCAAAGGCTTTTTTGTGCTAGTATTGGCAGGTCTGACCTTTACCAAGCCTCCACCCCCTGCTGCCTTTTCCCAGTGAAACAATCCCACAAGTGGAATAGGAAGGGTAAATTTCTCTTTTCTCAGTGTTTTTTGGGTTTTTTTTTGTTTTGTTTTTTTCCCCAATGGGGAAACTGAGGCAGAAACAGTAAACACTGTCTGCTGAGTGCCTGCAGGGCAGTGACTCTGTGGGAGGCTTAACTTTATGGTGAAAGGTGCACTACCAACCCACCTTGTTCTTGTCTTAGGGATCTAAGCCCAGGGCAAACATTTAACACTGTTTTCCAGAGTCCCAGCCTGATGCTCTGCCCTGCATCCCTCTGTTCAGGTGCTGGGGTCAGGGCTGGAGGTACATGGAGTTGGTGTGCTGTGCTCCAAGGCTGGGTGTGCTGCTGCATGGAGTGGTTGTGGCTGAATTGCTGCTGTCTTTGCTATGTATGTCTGGCAGCATCATTTGGATAGTGTTTAGCTTAGAGACAGCTCAAAAGGAAAGCTCCCTGTCAAAACAAGCAAACGGGGAACCTCCTGTGGCTTCTCCAGGCTGAGCAGATGCTTCCTTAGCTGATGGTGAGGACAGGCAGGGCTGCACAGGGAGCACCCCAGAAAATCTTCAAGCTGGATTTGAGGCAAACAGGACCCAAGCTTGCTTTGCGTGGCCACAAGGTGGGAATTTAAGCTTAGCTTGTGCAATCTGGGGAATGCAGCTATGCTCTCACTTTGGAATGATACCTATAAGGATGCATGGAAAAGCCTGATTCCCAGATGCTGGGAAGGGAGCAAAGGAGAGTGGAGGGAAAGCAGCAGGATTGTGGGTACAGTATGAAGGTGGGATGCTGTAATTCATCACTGGAGTACCTGAGTGATGGGTGGCAGTTTTCACTATCCCACAGGGGAAACAATGCATTCAGCCCACAGCACAGGACAGTGATCCTAAAGAACAAGGTAATTAAAAGTGATTGCTTGCCTTGTAGCATTTTTGAGTTAATGTCTCTGATGCTATGAGTTTGCAAGGTCTCCCTTGCAGGGTATGGACTGGTTCCTGGATCTGCAGGATAGGAGAGCTCCCTGCTGCTCCTCGGGATCTGTACCTGCAGCGCAGACCGTGGGGAGCCCTTTGGGCTGGAGCACATTGTTACTGCAGCTCTGCCTTCGTGTGGTTTTATGGGAAGCAGGGAGAGAACAGAACAAGCTGAAAACGCACAGGGTGTTGCTAACAGATCTCAGTGGCTTTTTATGACTTGGCAGCCTCTGTCTGGTTATGTGCACGCTCTGCATCCCAGATTACAAATGAAGCTGCCTTTTTTTAATTTTTTTTTTTTTTTAATGATACTGAACGAGACAAAGGGCCCCCTTGGTGTGTGCTGGGCTGGCAGCTCCTTTGCTGCTTCCCAGCATATTTTCCCCAGCACCATCTGTGTTTACTTGACTGCAGTGATGGAGAGGGCAGGAGTGTGCATGGCATGGCACTGCCTCTTGCCTGAGAAATGACCCCGGGCTGGGGCTGTTTCAGCACCCACTACCCTGTTCCTCCTTGGCTCTACAGGGAAAGGACAAGCCCCAGGGAGCTCTGAGTTGCCATGACTGATGCTGGTAGCTCTGTGGCACAGTTTTGAGAGAGGTGTTGGATGTAGTGGGTGTAGCTGCTGTGCTGTGAGCAGCAGCCCTGCTCCCACCCGAGTGGGCTTTCTGGGGGCTACTCTGTGCTGGGGGCAAGGGGCTGGAGGAGGACACTTGTTCTTGGCTGCAGCATGAACACTGAGAGGGACCTGTGAAATGGCAGCCCTTGCCTTCCCTGTGTGTGCTGATGGGGAGAGGAGACTGTGTCCCAGCATCCCATCCAGGTCTCAGGTCTGACACCAGTGTCCAGTGCCCATCACCCCTCCTCATGTCTCTCTCCTAACTCTGCCCTGAGGGGTGGATGACTTTCTTCTTCCAGCACTTCTGCAGTGTCAGTCACTGTCAGAGGCAGCTTAGCAGTGTCCTTCTCCACTGTGGGCTCCTGTCCAGACTTCTGCTGCCATGTATATACCCAGGAGTTTGGGAGGGCTGGGCAGGAGTGTTGAGGCAGCTCAGGCAGCTGGCAGGAGCTGTGGAGGCTTTGCAGGTGAATGCCCTGAGAAGTTGGTGGCAGCTGATCCTGCAGTTATGTACCTGGGACTGTTCTGGATGTAGATATACCCATGACTCCTATGCAAGTCCTCTGCAACCCACGGCAAAGCACTTAGCCTCTCTGAGAGCCTAATGAATACCTTGGCTAAGGTGATTCTCTCTGCTTATGTTCTACCCTGCATGAGGAGTGATACAGGTGGTATAAAGGACTATGGGATGTGCTAAACCTGTGAGTAGGGACACTGAAATATGAATTTTGTTGTGGTAACTTGGCCTTGAGCAGCAGGGAAGCATCTCTTTCTGCCCTGGACCTCCCTGTGCTCTTCCTGCTCCACTTTAGTGCAGACCAAGGTTTGGATCCTTGAGGAGTTTCTTTTCTGACCTGGGATGAACCTGATTTCCACTGAATATCCTGGCAACAGCATGGAAATAGCAGCATCTTTCACTGAACTGCCTCAGTCTGGGTTTCTGGCACACAGTTCTGGAGGAATTCCCTCTGAATTACTTCAGGTGACTGCAAAGCCTCCCAAGGGCTGCTGGGGAGTGGGCACTGAGGGACAGTCACAGCCTTCCTGCAGGGCTGAGCCACTCTTCCAAGGAGCTGGGCTCTGTAGGAGCTGGCTACTGAACATGGAAGACAAGGTGTTTCCCAGCAGATGCCTCTGCTCAGTAGCTGCTGCCTTGTTGTGTTTTGCCACTGCATCGTGGCAGTTCCTTCTTTCCACGCTGGAATCTCAGCTGCAGGTGTTGAGAAGCTTTGTTAGCACATCTTGGGGCAACATTGAAGTCATGCACCATGCTGGGGTTAGTTATGTTTCCTGGGAACAAGCCTTCGGAGGGAGCTTCCTCCTTGGCCTGCCCATGACTTGGAAATGTTGTTGAACTTCTGGGCTGCAACAAAGTGAGAAAGAACCTCAAGCAGGGTCACCTAGAGCAGGTTGCCTAGGATCATGTCCAGGTGGGTGTCTCCAAGGATGGACACTTCACAACCTCTCTGGGCAGCTTGTCCCAAACACTTAGTTCCACTCACAGTGAAAGTTGATTCCTATGTATAAGCAGAGTTTATTTTATTGCAGTTTGTGCCCATTGCCCCTTGTCCAGTCACTGGCTGCCACAGAGAAGAGCCTAACTCTGCCTTTTTCCTGCACTGTTAGGTATTCTGTGCTTTGATCAGATCTGTTTTGAGCCTCTTTCAGCCAGACTGAGCAGCCCCAGCTCTCCCAGCTTCTCTCCCTTCATCACCTCTGCTGTATTTGCTACAGCAAGTCCGTGTCTCCTGCCCTGGGAGCACAGCACCCTGGATGTGTCTCACCAGGACCAAGGGGATGGGTCACCTCCTCAACCCACTGGTTTTGCCTAGCACATCCCAGGAAGCTGTTGGCTCCCTTTTGGAAGAGCATACATCTGGCTTGGGGTCAGCTTGGTGTCCACCAGGTCCCTTGGGGCTTTCCCTGCCAAGCTGCTTCCCAGCCAGGTTGTTCTTCCCCGAGTGAAGGGCTTGGTGTTCCCCGTGAAGCTCAACTGCATGGTGTTCCTCTGCCTGTTTCTCCAGCTGCTGAAATCCCTCTGGATGGCAGCACAGCCCTCTGCTTTAGCAGTCTCTGGTTTAGAGCATTTGTGAGCGTGGTTCGGCGCAGCGTGCAGGCAGTGAAGCTTCTGAGATTCAGTGCTCATTTGTGCTCTCATCCTTCCCCTCCCATGGAGTAATCCAGCCTCTTCCCCTCTCCCAGGCAACCCTTTGTGATTCTGGTGAGGGGGCTGTCTGCTGGCTGGGAGATGTTTGTGAGAGAGGTGTTTTCCAGCCTCTCCACTGTGCACAGTTAATGCTATTTACTACTCTCAGTTTCTAAGGTGTAGTACATCCTGCCCCAACCCTCTCCCATTTGAATTTCAGAGATGATGGGGTAATAAGTTAACTCAGGGTGGAATTCAGGGGCCTCAGGAGGTATGAGACAGGGGTATCAGGAGGTATCAGGTCAAATTAAACAATTACTTATTCTTAATTTAACTCAACATTTTATTTTTTAAAGCACAGAGGATGTCTCATTGTGCACTCACAAAATGGCATTTTCTTGACTGTGAGGGTGGGCAGGCCCTGGCACAGGTTGCCCAGGGAAGCTGTGGCTGCCCCATCCCTGGAAGTGTCCAAGGCCA
>JAWWEE010000004.1:29484596-29542004 GCA_035221455.1 Xenops minutus | reverse complement strand
GGCCCTGGCACAGGTTGCCCAGGGAAGCTGTGGCTGACCCATCCCTGGAAGTGTCCAAGGCCAGGTTGGACAGGGTTTGGAGCAACCTGGTCTAGTCATGGGTGACTCTGCCTGTGGCAGGGGATTGGAATGAGATGGTCTTTGAGGTTCCTTCCAGTATTATAGGATTCTGTAAAAGGATAGGAAGGTCCCTGAAGCTGTACTGAAGCAGCTTTCAAAATGTGACTCTTGATTTCTCAAAGTGGCCTTTGAAACATTGAGATCTTTCGTAGAAATGCAGAGAGGAGAGATGCTCTTCTTGTCTCCACTTTTTCATGTTCAATGGGAAAGGCCACTCTGATCCTTCAGCACAGGTTTATGAGTGTGTAGGTCACCCAAAACATGTTGCTGTTGTTTGGCTGGTTTTGGGCTGGTGCTACACACTCCAGAAAGCATCTTGCTTTTTAACTGGGGAAAATGTGCTGGTGCTTATCCCCAGCTACAGGAAAGGAGGTTATTGTGGCACTGTCCTTCCCAAAACACACCTGAAACACCTGAAAGAGCTGGTGTTGTCTCACCTTCCGTGGATGATTCTAACCAGCTGCATGAGGGTTATCTGGTGGGGAAGTAGCTTTCCTGCGAGCTTGGAGTGTGGCACCATGGTGGATGATGCTGTAGTAAAACACAGGGCATCTCCATGAGCTCTGATACAAACAACAAGTCCTTTATTTGTCATTGGAGGAGCTTCACAGGGGTGACTTTTATTCCCACTGCAGCTCAGGAGACAGTAAACCAGTATCTGATATGCTGTAGCTCCTTTCTGTACATTCGCCCGGGTGGAAATAAGCCTAAAAATTCTTCAATGAACTTTTTCCCATTGAGGAATCACAGAAGGCCTGCTCTGCTGGGGCTGGGTGAGGGTGTTTGCCTTCCCAGAGGCTGCTGAGCCGATGACTCCCTGTTGACGCAGCAAGGGGGATGGTTTTTTCACACCTCCCAGCACCGAGTAGCTTTCGGAGAGGGGTTTTGCTCTTTGGCCTTTTCTCTTTCACAGGTTTGGAAGATGGGAGCAGCATCTCCTTCCTGGCTGTGCTCCAGGGATGGGGCTTCTCTGGCTGTCTCGAGCATCAGCTGCTCAGTGCAAGTTCAGACTTGCTGGAAAAATTTTTCAACAGCTCCCTCTTCTTCTGGCGCTTGTCCTGACAATGTAATTTTGTCAAAGCCACTCTGTTTGCCAGCAGGTCGCTTTGGAGAAAGCTGAGACTGTGGGTTTGGCTTCTTTAGGTTGGGGATGGAGTTGGTGAGTTTCTGGTCCAGCTTTCTTTTTATTCCCAGGTATTTACAGCCCAAAGGCAGAAAGGAGGCTCCTTTGCCATCCCACTTGCTTGGTACCATGTGTTTTGCTGTGTTTATCTGACTTGAGCCTTGCAGGGCAGGCAGAGGATCAGAGAAAGCACTGGATGGTCCTCAGGCATGGACCTGCCTCATGTGGAGTTGAAGAGGAGATCTAGGGGATAAAAATTCTCCTGCTAGCTTTGGCAGGAGCTAATGCTGCTGTGCCAGAAGGGTCACGAGGATGCTGAAGGAGAAAGAGGGATTTCTTCTGCTTTGGGTAGCGTAGCAGTTGAAAGAATACTTTTCAAAATCTCTCTGCAACATTTTGACAGGCTAGAAATAAGTTTTTTCCTGTTGGCTGTCTATGGATGGCCCTGGGGATGTTTTTTCTGAATTTCTTCCCACACATATGTAAAGTTTGGCAACTTGGTGTTTGGCTCTTTTGCAGGGCTTTGGTGTCAAGAAGGGGAATATCCCTCAGGGGCTTGGGCTTTTTCCCTTCCTCCTTTCCATGGTCTCCCTTTATCCATTCTGCCCAGTCCTGGTCTTTTGGGCAGGGTCATTTTCAAATATTCATATTTTTATTCCCCATTGGATCCTCCCAAGTGAGCCTTTTTAGAAGTGCATTGCCCAAAAAACTGGACCCATTTGAGATGGAGGAGGATGGAGAGGTGTGATCTCACCTCCTGCCAGCTCAGTTAGTATGAGGAGGGGATGCTCTACAGCTTTTGGCTGAGGGGAAAGGTTGTGTAGAGGGATTTGGGGGTTGGAAGCAGGGATGGAAATTAACTTTAATCTCGTGGAAAGGCAGGGAAGGCGGATAGCTGTTCTCTGAGAGGTGGGATAGCTGCATGTCTGCCCAGAGCAGCCAGGATGCGACTGGAAATGCTAATTAGAGCCCAACTTGCAAGGCTAAATAAAGCAGCAGGGCACTCCAGGCAATTTATTAATGGGTGATTATTTCAGGGCTCTTCAGTTGAGCCATAGAGCCTCCTGGCCTAAGGCATAGAGTCAGACCAAGGGAAGCTGTGTCGCCAGGAACACTCAGAGTGGGGTGTTTAGGTAGGAAATTGGAGAGCAGGCAGCAGCAGGCTGGGGGTCCTTCCCTGCTGTGGCATCACTGCAGCCAGCACTGGGGCAAAGCAATGCTGCCCCTCATCTGCAGTGGTTTAGGGGTGATGGGGTGTCCTCTGCCTCTGCTCGAGGTGTCAGCAGCTCCCTTGTGCTTGCTCAGGTGGTGTGTGCACCCACAAAGGGGGCTGTTGGTTTGGTTTGCTGGTTTTGGGCAGTACAAAACCCTGAGCAGCCTGGGGGAGGTGGATGAGTGCAGGCACTGAGCTTCACAGTGACAGAGTGAGACTGAGCACCAAAACTGACTCTTGTGAGGTTTGTGGTGCTGGATGCACATCCCTAAAGTGTCCCCATAAATGCTCACATTTCTTGGCTGTCCTTTAAGCATCTCCTAGTTCTTCCAGTCTGATGTAATCTCAAGGCCTGGTTGGATGAGGTTCTGAGCAACCTGATCATGTCCTGAAGATGCAACCTGAAGATGTCCCTGCTCATGGCAGGGTGATTGTACTAGATGGCCTTTAAAGATCCCTTCCAACCCAATCTGTTCTGTGATTCCACAATTTGGTTGCTGAATCTCCCTTTGATTCAAGGTGCAACATCCTTCTGCTTTATCAGCAGTGCTGATGTATGAGCTGCTGCACTCCCACAGCGATGCAGTGTGATGAATTTAGCTTGGGGTGCATGTGGTCCCAGGGCACTGTGGGTGGTGGTGAAGCCCTGGGTCTTGGGCCACCTGAGCAGGAACTGGTGCTAGGCTGTGGTGCTGGCATCTTGTCATGCCTGCCCTATGCTGAAAAACACTTGGGAAAGGATAAAAAGCAGATGATGCACAGCTCCTGATCCCTATTCTGGCACCCCACCTGACTTGTAGAGATGCATTTAATGTGTGTCTTTGCTTGAACAGGAGGATGTCACAACAAATCAGCCACTGGGAAGAATCTGCATGTAGGGGATGAGGAAAAGGGATGGAGGCTCACAGGTTTTTCTTTCAGGCTCTGCCCAGAGCTCCCTAAAATGCCATGGCTAATGCATGCCTTCAGCTGTGACACCTCACCCCTAGAGAAACTGGAGGCTGGTGGGCCCTGCTGGGGTGTGGTGGGACATTGTGGGGTTGGGAACTTGCTGGGAGCTACATATGTTTTTGTGGTGTTTTGCTTCAGGTTTGTGTTGTGTTTTTCTTGGCCGTTGAGAACTTGAAGGTATTTTAAAAAAAAAATGGGGCCAAAGATGCTGCAGGCTGGATTTTCCTAAGCCAACACTTGCAGAGAGGGTAGGAGAAGGGACCCTTGGGGTAGGAATGTAAGGTGTGCTGCAGCTGGGGTCTTGGGAAGGGGCTGCAGGGGGCAAGGCTGGGTAAGAGCTCCTTCTGCACCTCCATCACCTGCAAAAATTGGCTGCAGGGGAGGTACAATGACTAAAATCTCAGTTTCCAGAAGGTTGTTGCCGCATCCCAGCAAAGAGAGCTTTACAAGATTGTTTTCCTATTGATTTTAAAGATGCCAGGGCTGGATGTTGGACTCATGGGTCTTGGTAATTAAAACCAGCAGTGTTTATGGACATGGGGGTGTTTTATGACACTATGCAGCCAATTGCACTTTCAGTTTCAAGCAGATCCAAGTTTTCCTGCCACTGCTGCTGTGTGGTGCCTGATGTGGCTGCTGCAGCCCAGTGACCAGGAGGAGACTGGTGGAGTTAGTGGCAGGCACCAAAATCCGGAGGCAGAGTTTATAGCTTGGTGTGAGATTTGCTGGCTTTCACTAGTTCTTCCAGCCATCCAATTCCTCTGTGAATAAATTACAGTGCTGACCCTGCAAAGTCAGCCCTTTGTGTCCAGGGGCTTGTGAAGGTGATGTTACTCATCTCTGTTAGTGCTGGGGAAGGCATGTCCTAGTGAGACGGGCAGCACTGTGAGTTGGGTGAAGTTGTTAGGAAAAAGTAAGCAGATGGCAGAGCAGGGAAAAACTTACCCTGGTTTGGGTGAGATCTGGCTTGCTGTGAGGCCAGAGCCTCTGCTGTGCCCAGCCTGGGGCTTTGTTGGCAGGAGAGATGCCAACAGGGCTGTCGTGGCCTGTGCCACAGCTGCCAACATCTGCACAGGTGAACATCAGGCAGACACTGGTGTGGTGCCCTCCTCTGGAGATACCATGCCAGAGCTGCTTTGGACCTTTTCCACCCACATCCCTGGGTGAACTGCACCAGCCTGGGAATTCTGTGCTCAGCTCAGCAGGACTTCCCCTTTGCAAATGGGGAGAACATCCTCTTCCTAATCCAGCAGGTAATGAATCTGTTCCTGGAAAAAAACCACTGCATCCCTGCATGGTTATAAACATGCTTCTGAGTCATAGCTACTCAGTCCCAACTTGAAATTTGGCTAGAGCAGCACCATAGATGATTCTCATTTGATAATTTTTTTTTCCCTAGCATAGCCATATTTCAGAAATAAATTCAAATCAGGATGCCAAAAACCACTTTCTAAGATGAGTGCAGTCCATCACAGTTCCTGGGAATATCAATCATGGAAGGGGAACCTGTCTCCCATCTCTAGACTGTGCCTGGGCTGCCTTAGAATCACAGAAGGGTTTGGGTTTGAAGGCACCTTAAAGATCATTTAGCTCCAAACCCTTGCCATGGGCAGGGACATGTTCCATTGGACCAGGTGCTCAGAGTCCTGTCCAGCCTGGCCTTGAACAGGGCTGGGGCAGCCACAGCTTCCCTGGGCAACCTGTGCCAGGGTCTCACCGCCCTCACAGGGAAGAATTTCTTCACAATATCTTACTGAACTCTGCCCTCTCAGTTTGAATCCATTCCCCCTTGTCCTGTCACTCCATGCTCTTGTCCCAAGTCCCTCTCCAGCTCCCTTGGAGCCCCTTTAGGTGTTGGAAGGAGCTCTAAGGTCTCCCTTGAGCCTTTCCCTCTCCAGGCTGAACTGCCCCATGTCAGACTCTCTTCAGGGACTTGTCCCCTGCCTGATGCTCTCCCCGAGCAGAGGAGCAGCCTCAGGCTTCCTGAGCCACCCGGGGCTTGGCAGAGGATTCTTTTAACTTCCCCTTTTCTTTTTCGGTGCCTCTGCCCCAGCAGTGTGAGGTCTCTGCGTGGCTGGGCTGCTGCGGTGACTCGGGGGGCAGTGTGCGTGTGGTCCAGGCGTGCAGGGGGCACGGGGGGAGCCCGGACGGAGCCCTGGCGGCTCTGTGAGGCTGTGCGAGGCTGTGTGAGGCTGCAGGGAGGGGACAGCTGCCACTAGATGGCAATGCCGGAGCGGCGAGGGATGGGGATAGGGCTCGGGCTCCCCCGGGAGGGGACAGCCCTGGTCTCCGCTGATGAGGGCATGGCTGGGAGAGGTGCGCTAAAAGGAAGCAGGGGGCTTGGGTGGCAATATCAGCGAGAGAATCATAGAACCGTGGAATCATTTAGGCTGGATAAACCCTCTGAGCTCATTTAGTCCAACAATTAACTCAGTGCTGAGAAGCCCACCACTCAACCATGTCCCCAGGTGCCATTTCTATATGTCTTACAGATCCCTCCAGGGATGGTGACTCCATCACTTCCGTGGGCAGCCTGTTCCAGGGCTTGACAACCCTTTTGGTGAAGGCATTTTTTCCTAATATCCCATCTGAGCCTCCCCTGGTGCAACTTGAAGCCATTTCCTCTTGTGCTGTTGCTTGTTGCCTGTGAGAATAGACCAACTCCCCCCTGGCTACAGCCTCTTCAGGTAGCTGTAGAGTGAGTGAGAAGGTATCTCCTGAGTCTCCTTTTCTCCAGCCTGAGCACCCCCAGCCCCCTCAGCTGCTCCTCATCAGCCTTGTGTTTCAGACTGGAGGAGTGTTAGCCTGTCTCTGGAAAACCAAATGCATCCCAAGTGCCTTCCTGTCCTGGCATCCGCTGTTCCCCTGTCTTCTTGGATTTCCTTCATTCACAAAAACCCAAACAGCCCCATATATCTGGCTTTGAATCCCTGTGCCTTGTTGAATCATGTAGGCATCAGCCACTCTTCTTCCTGACTCACAGATCCCAGTGTGCTGGGTGAGGGTCAAGATGAGAACAGCAATAAACATCCTGGGAAACTGAGCTTGCACCTCTTGGCATAGCCAGAGACTTTTTTTTTTTCCCTTTTGGCTTTCAATCTTCTCTTAAGGAGCTGCTTTCTCATAAATATCCCATCCTTAGTACTATCTGAGCAGGAGAGAGGCTCCCACTGGGGTCAACCTGCGCTCTGCTCTGCAGCAGCAAACCTAGACTAGAGGTGAGAGCCAACCCCGAGTTCAGGGGATAGCCCACTGCTCCAGCAGAAGTGACTAGGGAAGGTGTGCATCCCTGCTTCAAGGGGCCAGGAGGAGCAAGGCTGCCTTTCTCCCCCTCAGCCCTTTGCTCTGAGTCAGGCAGGGGATGCAGAGGCAGTGCTGGGTCCACCCTTCTCAGCCTCTGGGTATCACACAGAGCCTGAGCATTTAGGCTGGATGGGATTGCTGGTGCAGGCTTAGGGGGTGGGAAGAGTCTTGGGGGGCTGGGAGGAGCCAAAGCAGGAGCTCTGCAAGGCTGAGAATCTGCTCCTGGCAATCAGCCCAGCCTTGGGTTTAATTAACAGTGGCTTAAAGGGTTGAAAGGTAGGAAGAGTGGCATTGCTCCTGGTGCTGCGTTGGTGGTGGGGAGGAGGGAGGAGGCAAAGGGGATGAGCCACAAATCATAATTGATTCATTTAGAGCAGTGTCTTGCCTGGACTGAATCGAAGGGACTGTAATTAGTTGGTAACTGGTGTGGCCATCTCACTGCCTGTAGTTAGTGGAATGAATGTCCAGGGTCATTCTGGCTGGCTGGTGGCCTGGGAAGTATTTTGGGAGGGATCTGCCCACCCCTGTTCCACTCTGTTCTGCAGTGTGGTGGTGACGTAGCTGGGGCCTTGCTGACGCACCCCAAAATTACACCCATTTTGGTTATGAAGCTAACTGAAGGCACAGAGTCAAGTAAGGATGCAGCAGATAGGCAGTGTGGTGGGCTCTCAGTGTCTGACTGAGGATGGGGCAGTGATCCCACAGTCCTTTTTGCAAACACTCTTCTGTTATCTTGCTGAGGAGGACCTGGTGCTTTGTATTCCTCAGCCAGTGAGCCTAAGGGCTCCTGACAATGGCAGGCATGAGAGCCTGGGATAAAAAGCACACTCTGTGGCCCTTTGGTCACAGTGGTGCCTGCAGGGTGGAGAAGTCCTTGGCGAAGAGCTGCTAGGCTGCACCAAGGGAGAAGCCCTTGCTGAAATGATGAAACGATTTATGTGATTATGGGCTAGATTTTAACTGAGTTTTTTTGTTTGGTTTGTTAGGTTTTTTTTTCTTTTTTAAATTTGAATGCCTCAAGTGTTCCTGGCTGCCCCACAGCAGGTGTGGGGGACAGGGCAGCAGCCACTGTGTTTGCAGAGCAGACTGGTTGTGGTGTTGTGGACGGAGGAAGAGCACCGTGGGGTTGTAGGGTGTCTTGTGATGCCAGCTGGAGCTGTGGGTGCTCTGCTTGTGGCAAAGGAAGGTGGTGAGCGCCGAAGGCCCTGGAGAGCTCTTTGGCCTCGGGGTTCAGTGGGAGTGGTTGAGGATCCTGTGTGTGCACAGCTCACAGGGTGTGCTGAGTAGCGAGGCTGTGCCCTGCCTGGTGGGTGCAGAGGATCTGGGGACGTCCCTGCGGATCTGCAGGTACCCTGTGCGTGCCAGGAGGGCAGGGTGGGTTCCCAAAAGGTGAGTGGGCAGGCAGTCCCTGCACAGGGGCACAGCCCAGTCACTCTGGGCATCCCTGAGTGACCTTGGCACATGCAGGGGTGCAGCACTAGCAGTGTCCCCAGTCCTCTGCCCACGGTGTGTTGGCTGGGTGGGAGCAGGGTCGGAGACCCCCTCCTCCTTCCCATGGCAGCTGCTGCAGGGACACATCCAGCCCGGGCTGTTTACACCTCTCCGAGGAGCTGCTGCTGCTTCTGGCCAACATCATGTGTCAAACAGAAAATACCGAGGAGGGGGGGTGTGTGTGCAAAGAAGACTGATCTGTATGCAAGTGAGCAGGAGGGCTCTCCCCAGGCACCCGCTGGCATCGGGGCGGCTCCGGCGGAGAGCCGGGAGCCTCGAAGTGTCCTAGGGATGTGGGAGGACGGTGCATGTGGCTGGAGAGATGCTCGCTGCGGGCTGGGGTGGGCTGTGCGGGATGCAGAGAGGGGAGTCTCCCTTATCCCCCAGTTTAGCCACTCACCTAGGAGCACCCGTGTGCTGGAAAGCCCTCTGCAGCCAGGGCGGGGGGGTGCTTCTGGCAGGGCGAGGGCTCCCCCATTGCCTTTGTTCCCTTCAGACCCACCCCTCGACTCTGATTTTCCTTTGCGGCAGCTCCCGTGCTTGCCAAAAGAACGCGCTGGATGGAGCGAGGGAGCGAGCCGGGCGTGTGGTGCGTGTGTGTGCGCTTGTGTGCGCCTGTGTTGCCACTGACTTCATTAAAGCGAGCTGTCCCCGAGCTGCAGAGGCGCGGCAGCCTTTAATTTCGTAGCCCGGCTCCTGCGGGAAGCCGACGTCGGCTCTGCGCGCTCCTGCCCTGGCAGCGAGGGGCTGAGCATCCCTGGTGCCTGTCTGGGGCTCTGCCCTCCGTCCCTGCCCGCTGCCCGGGGAGCCAGCAGCTGGGTGGTCGGGCTCCCGCAGGATGCTGAAGATGGAGTCGGGAGGAAGGAGTTGGACACTTGGCTCCAACTAAGCTGGACCACGCTGCAACCTGTTCCCCCGGCCTCGGCTGCTGCGCTGGGTGCTGTACCGAATTGTGTCTTCCTTTGCGCTGGGGTGGATGGAAGGACTTGGATCCCAGCCCTTTCTCTGCCTGATCTCTGCTCGCCTTGTAGCGGGGGGGTTAAAAGGGGCTGGTTTGGGCTTGCAGGCAGAGTGGTGGGAAGGATGTGGCTGCGTTTAACCCCTTGCTTCGTGGTGGAAGGTGCTTAGGGACTGAGCCGCTGCGGCCTCTGCCGAGCACGAAGGGGGCTCGCTGCCCTCCCTGCTTCCCGCGTGGCCCTTTTGGGGGTCCGGAGCCAGCGGGGCTGCCCCCCAGGCCGTGCCCGGCCGCCTCTCCTCCGCACGGGTCCCCGCTCCGCTGGAGGGATGGAGGGGACACGGAGCTGAGCATTACCCGGAGAGGAGGAGGGGGCTGTGGCTGGGACTGCGCCCCGCAACCCCCTCCCTCTTCTCTCCCACCCCCCCGCCGCCTCGGTGCTGCTGCTTTGGCTCACCTGTGTGTTTTCTTCCAGGATGGCTCGCTTTGGGGAGGCAGTGGCTGGCAGGCTGGGCTCTGGAGATGGGGGCTCCGACCAGAACCGGAGCCGGCAAGGAGCTCCTGCCCCTGCGGGAGGGAGCCCGGGAGCCTTCAAGCAAACCAAAGCGCAGAGAGCCCGGACTATGGCTCTGTACAACCCCATCCCCGTCCGGCAGAACTGCTTCACCGTCAACAGATCGCTCTTCCTCTTTGGGGAAGAGAACATAGTCAGGAAATACGCCAAGAAGCTCATCGACTGGCCATATCCTTTCTGCGCCCCCTGTGAGCCCCCCTTGCTTCCCGGATTTGCCTTGGTGGCTGCCCAGGACACGTGCATGTGGCACTAGCAGCAGGTAAGGCGTGCGGAGAGGGGTGCCCCGTCCCCTGGGGATGCTCTCCTTGCCCTGTTGCTGCTTCCTCTCCTGTCCTCTGCTCTGTGCCTGACAGGAGCTGAGCTCTTTCTCCCTGCAGGGAGACCCCCAGCCCCTCCTCAGGCTTGGATTTGTTAGCCCCCCCATGCTGGTGAGGAGGGGTGCTCTGGTCCCCGTTTAACCCTGCATGCTTTGGGATGCTCTGTGTGTGTGTGTGCCTGGGGAGGGGATGATGGTGTCATGGTCTTTCCTCTGTGCCTTGATGCCTTGCTGGAATTTTGTCACCCCACTCCACGTGGAGCCACCCATTCTGTTGAGGACAGCTCCCTGGGAGCCCATCAGTCTCCAGCCCTGCTGGGTGGCGGCTCTGTCCCTCCTGAGTGTGCCCTCTTTGCTGCAGATCATGCCTGGCAGGGGCACAGCCATCCTTGCCCTGCAGCCCCCAGCCCCCCATGGCAGCTCTGGGAACTGGTTGCCCCCCTGCCTGCGGCAGAGGCCAGGATTCTGAAAAGCCTCTGTCTGTGCCCCGTGGCCCTTTTGGGAAGGCTGGCCCCTGGGTCTGTGATTTTTATCCCAGGGATCCCCCCTCCTAGGGCTGGGTGGAGGGTGCAGATTTCTCCCCCACCCTCCTTCCCCTGTTCCTCCATCCTTTCATACACCCCCACACACTTCTCTCTCCTCCCACCCTCCCCGCGGGTGCCCCTGGGCGCCTTGGCCAGTGCCCAGCACCGCAGCACTCAGCCCCTCATCAGCCTGGGCTCAGTGCCCTGCTGCCCCCCAAGACCCCTTCTGGGCTTTGCCCCCATGGAGGAGCTGAGCCTGCAGAACTTCAGTGTGGCCATGCTTTGGCTGTAGGACCCTCCCTGTGCCGTATTCTGCAGCAGTGATTCCATGCAGCTCTTGCCTCTGCCGCTTTCTCTCCCCGCAACTTGTTGGTTGAGTTACCAGCTCCTCCAGCGGGCACAGGAGAGCTTTCCCTCGTGCCAGGCAGCAGTGCCTTGGTTTGGTGCAACAGGTATCTCAGGGAAAGGCCTCTGGTAAGGCATAGGGGTGCAGAATGGGTCACCCACCCTGCTGAACATCCCTGGGAAAATGTCCCTGTGCAGCTCTGACATGTCAGGTCAAACCTCTGCAAAGCAGGAACTGGTCCTGCTTGGGGAGCTGCAAGGTCTCCGGGCTTGAGGGCATGATCTGGGCATGAAGGGCCACCTTGGAAGGGCTGAATTCCCTGTGGCATCCCTAAATATGCCCCTCCTGGCAGCACTGACTGGGTGGGTGGCTGCAGGAGCGGTGGTGTGGTGGTGAGGATGGGGATGTGGCAGCTAAGCGTGGAGCCCTGCAGGGCAGTGGCCCGGCTGCCTTCCTGCTTTTCCAGAATATACCAAATTATTCATGTGCATTTTCAGCAGGGTGTGGGAGGGCCCTCGCCCCTTTGGCTTTCATTTAAAGCAAGAGGGAGCTGGGGTGCTGCTGCTGGCCTGGCACTCCTGGCGTGGGCTGGGGTCCCGTGCCGGCGTGATGTCTCATCTCCAGGCAGCTGCTGTCTCCTAGAGACTGGAGCTCCACCACCACACGACAAAAACTCCCCAGCATTATTCTTTCCTGGAATTTGCAATGCATGAGGGAGATGGGCTCATTTTATAATTTTTTTCCAGAAGTAAGTGACATGTTCCTGTGTGAGTGTTGGGAACAGGCGTGCTCCAGGCGCGGGAGCTGAGCATTCCTGCCTGTCCCCCGCCTGGCTGCTGTCTCTTTCCAAGAAACTCATCCACCCCGGAGTTCCTCTGCACCACTGGAGTTTTGAAGGCTTGGGAGTGGGCAAGGCCTTTTTGTGATGAGTTTTGGTTAGCTTGGCCAGGCAAGTTGTTCCCATCCTTGTAGCTGTAGCCTGGCACAGGCAGCTGGTGCCTTTTGATATGACCAGGAAAAACCTGTGAGCACCTCAGCTGCCTGGCCTGGAGCCCATGGCATTTATCCTGCATGAGGGTAGTTTGAGGAGGTGAGTGTTGGATCTTGGCCATGGTCAATGAGAGCTGCTGGCCTTGGAAGGGTGATGGGTCTGTCCCTGTGCCGTGGGTGGAAGTGGGCACGGCACTGAGGAAAGCCAAGAGGGCTGGAGTGGAGTGCAGGGAGGAGTGAAGGCTCTTCTTCATCCAGCTCCAGTTGACTAGGTAATAGGGCTAAAAATATCTGGTGATTCAGGCCTGGATATCTGCTGGGTAACTGTGTAATTATAACCAGCAGCCTCTGCAGTTTGGCTTCCCAGTGTAAATAGGGATGATGCATGGAGGGGAAGGAGGAGAAACATGAGCAACTGGGATTGGGATGCAGCTCTGTGGGAAGGCAGGTCTTGCTGAGTTCCTTGCTGGAAGCCCAGTGCAGTACCTCCACTGGAGCTGCTCTTTTAACCTGTCCTGCCCAAAACGTGAGGCAGTTGCTGTTTTGGCTGTAGAACATCTCTTTCTCTTCTCCTTGAGAAACACAGCCTTGTCCTGCCTGCTGTCCTGCTGATGGCCAGGCCTTTCACCCTGATTTCATTTGTTTGGCTGCCTGGAAAGCTGCAATTCAGTTAGCACATGAGATGGGCTGCAGCTCATCTATATCTGCTCCGTTCCTTATCCGCCTAATCATATTTGACCTGGATAAGATCCCTCTCCCGCCCCAGAAAGGCCAGATGACATTGTGTGGCTCTGGCTGTGTCCCCAAGGACAGCATCTGGCTGCAGGCACACACTGGCCACTGCACCTGTCCCCAGCTTTGGCAGGGAGGAGGGTTGTCCACCAGAAACTACTTCCCTACGGCGAGGGATTTCTCCTGTCTTGGCCCCTGTGAGGACCGAATCTGGTGTTGGGCTGGCCAAGAGCAGCCAGAGTGTGTGCAGAGCCCCGGGGTGCATTCCCAATCCAACCATCGTGGGGATTTTGCTCCATGGGTTGCACACCCATGTGTGCCTGAATTGTTTTGCTCATGATGACTCTCCCTTTGACCTGACGCTGTATGGGCAGTGCCCCTCAGGCACCCTGGCAGTGTCACGCCCCACCTTGCCAAGCAACTCTTGCACCTTTGCTTTTCCCCAGCTGAGATTCTGGCAGGTCTCACTTTCCCAGGGGAAGAGCTGCACCATGTTGTGCCATCCTTGCGCAGCTCCCTCCTTGCGCTTCCCACGAACGTTTTTTTTTAAATTTTTTTATAATTTTTTTTTCTCCTAGGCTGTTTTCTGTGCCCTTCATTCATCAGATTTTAGAAGGTTTCTTTTTTTTTTTCTTTTGGGAGGGGCGAGTAGGTGTAATGGCAGGTCCATCTCTTTGACAGCCGAGGAGAGCGAGGCTGCCTGTCAGATGGTGAATTTAAACAGAGGCAGCTGTTGTCATGGTGACACTAAGTTGCATCCTGTTGCTGTGGCAACCAAAGTTAAAAAACTGATGTTAAGGCAGGAAAATCACATGATGTGGTTCTTTTTTGTTAAAAAAAAAAAGAAAAGGAGGAGGAGAGGAGAGAGATTTGATTTCCAGGGTGAGGTGGGGGAGAAGGAGACACTTCTCCATGGAGCTGTTTGCACGTGTCAGGCAGACCCCGCATCCCACATTCTGCATCCCTACAGGAACAGCAGCAGTGTGGGCAGCTCTGCCCCGTTGGACTCCTGGCTGTCACTGCCTTCGGGTTAACCCCTTATGGAAACCAAACCACCACGTTTTGGAGCCATAAGCAGCAAGGTCTGTGACTGCAGAGAGCTAGTGTGTCCATGCAGTGGTATTTAGCCAAGCTGGATGCTCCCTGCCAGCTCTCCTGAGCCTGTGTGGAACAGGCATGCGGGAGCTGGCTTGTGTTTAAAGGGTAGTGGGAGGATTTGGGGTCTGGACATCACTTTATGTCAACCCCAGCACACCACAGATGGGCTGGGAGTTATGGGTGGCAGGATGCAGGGATAGGGACAGCCATGAGAGGTCACAGCACTGTGGCTGCTTGAGGGCACTGGCTAGTCTTCTCGGTGAGGGAAGATCCCTTTTGTCCTCAGGGGCAAGCCAAGGAAGTGTTGTGGGGCTGGGGAATCCTAGAATGGAATTAGGACCCCTCAGAGGCTTTGCTCTACTTCACACTTTGGGTTTTTCCTGGAAACCAAAAAACCTCTCTTGCCCAGAGAAGGTGGAGTCCCTGCCCATGGCAGGGGATTGGAATGAGATAATCTTTAATGTCTCTTCCAATCCAAACCATTCTATGATTCTATGAAAACAGCCTTGGAGAGGAGGTGCTCTTTTTCCTGCTGGGTTGTGGAGCTGAGAGGAGGGGGTTTGAGACATCCTAGGGATGGGGATGTTTAAGAGGTGGGTCTTTCTTCCTGTCTCACCATGTCTGTGTAGGACAGGCAGGAGTGCTGGGGCTGTGACCAGCAAGGTGAAGTCCACGGGTGTAGAAACTGAAGTTCTTTCTCATTGAAACCTGGGGAGCAGGGGAAGTCCCTCAGGGTAGCAGGTCCTTGGAGAAGCCTGGGGAGAGGTGGAAAATGTTGTTTCTAGGAGATGCTGGAGCTGAACTGGATGATGCAGGCAGGGCAAGGGGATAAACTGCTTTTGCTCTTCTCACTGTCACTTGGAAGTAGGATTCCCCAGGGTCCAAGTGACCTCACTCCTCTGGCTCTTCTGCCTTCTTCCCCACCTGCCTGCCCAGGAGTGGGGAGAAGGCACTGAGAAGGGGAGGGATGGAGTGGAGCTCTCCATAGCTCCCATCTCTTGCCCACATCCAGGGAGGGATTTATCTCATACCCAGCCTCTTGTGGAGATGGCATCAGTGTACCATCAGTTCCGTAAATCCATCTTCAGGGATTGGAGCTGGGAACACTCCCTGCCTCAGCAAAACAGGTGTTTTGGGCAGGCTAGTTTGGGCTTCTGGTTGGGGAGGAAGGTCACAGCTAGGAGCAAGGATGTGTTGGTGACTGAACATCTCCCTGACAGACCCACCAAGGTGCTCCAGCTCCAAGCACAGGGTTAGTGTCTGCTCCAAGTGGTCTGGGGTCACTGTCCCCACCTCAAAGGCACTGGGTGGGAGGCATGGAGCTGCAGGTGTGGTGTGCTCAGGGATCAGCTGAGTTGCTAAGGAAACAAGTCAACGGTTCAGAGGAGAGAGCATTGGGTAAAGGAGATAAATCAATAAGAAAACCTATTTTTATCGGCTCCCTAATGATCCTCCAAGAGAAGCCAGATGGAGGAGGAGAAGGCTGGAGGGAGATGGGCTTTCATTTCTGGGCTTGGAGGGAGGCAAAGGCTACTCTGCATTTTGGGTGGCTGGAAGGTTGTGTAATTAAACATCTAATGTGAGAGAAAATAAAGCAGTGATAGAGCATTGTCTGATGGGCTCCAGCCCTGAGCTGGAAGGATGTTTGCTTGGCAGACATGAAATGTGGGGTTAAAATACCTCTTGGTTGAGCCAGAAGTTCCTGCTGTCCCTTGGGAGGTTTTTCTTACCCTTGGTCTCTCAAAACCTGGCACGGCTGGAGCGATGGGGACTTGTTTCCACAGGGTTGATGTCTTGCAGCTCTCACACAGCTCTGGATGTGATAAGCCATGCTCGGCTCCTTGGAAAACTGGGTCAGTGGGGTTTAAGAGTCACTTTTGGCAGAGACCTCATGGTTAGGTCAGTGCTTAGGGCAGCGATTGTCCGTTTAGACTCAGCCAGGTTGGAGGGAGCTCTGAGCAACCTGGTCTAGTGAGAGGAGTCCCTACCCACAGCAGGGGAGTTGGAACAAGATGGTCTTTAAGGTCTCTTTTAACCCAAAACATTCCTTGATTCTGTGGTATCTCCTTACCCATGTGCCATGCACTTGCCAG
Source organism: Xenops minutus (assembly GCA_035221455.1). NCBI lineage: Eukaryota > Metazoa > Chordata > Aves > Passeriformes > Furnariidae > Xenops > Xenops minutus. The sequence continues at coordinate 29,526,175 of JAWWEE010000004.1, read as the reverse complement.
AGGTGGAGCAGGGATGTGGTTCTGTGCTGGGGCAGATGTGCACCATCCTTGTACTGTTGAACCAGATGTTGGAGTCCACAAGAAAGCACGGGAGCCAGCTGAGCCATTGGAGGTGGTCCTGAGCCCCCCCAGCACTGCTGAGCAGGGCTCCCACACTGCTGCCTTTGGAGAAGGTGGGTTTTTCCCACCTGGGTGTTTCCCCCATGGGGAACAGTGGCTGTGGTGGGGAGGAGTGCAGGGTGCTTGGCAGGTTTAGCCGTGCCGGGGCGGACAGACGGACTTGCTGCGCAGTTCCCACTCTTCTCATCTAGGCAAATGTGCCTGGTGCCTGGGGAGCTGGCTGCACCGCCCCACTAACACGCTGTTTTTCTTTTAAGCTGGTGCTAATTGCTCGCAGACTTTCAGGAAAATGATACAGAAAGATCCCAAATAGGCTGGTGGCTCGGGGCCAAGCGCCGCGGTCTGCCTGTCGGCCGGAGCCTGCGGCCAGAGGTGGGAAGCAGGGAGAGGACGTGGCTTTCAGAGGAGGCTTGTGGTAAAATCCTCGCTTATGTTAAGCCTCAGAGGAAAACTTTTGGGGTGTGGCCCCCTCCCCAGGCACAGGGAACTGCTCCCGCTTCATGCCTGGCTGGGAATGTGGTGCGAGCCGGCAGCAGTGAGGTCTGCAGCATCCCTCTTTGGGTTTGCCTCTAACTTAGCGGCCATTAATTTCACTGAGTGGCCTTTTAAATGCCTTGGCTGAATTTTTCCTGGCTCTGCTTGCTACCAGGCTAAATACCTCCCAGCTCCTGCAGGCCTTCCTTGGCTGTCCCTCCTGGCTAGCTCTCTGGAGACCTGCTCTGGTGCCTGTCCCTGCTCCCACCTTGCTAGCATTGCTGCAGTGTCAGTGCTGCCAGGGTCACTTCATGGTTTCCTGTTTTCCATGCTTGTGGCCAGCACTGGGGTGCCTTCTCTTATCCACGGGCTCAGGACCACTGGTTTAAAGCATTTTGCTGTAGTTAGTGGTCAGAAGGCAAGGTTGCAAAAGACAAAATCTCCTCTTTTCCTGGGGATGATGTCATGGGCATTGGGCACCTCCTGGCCTGAGACTTGTGAACCTGAAGGTGCTGGGTCTGGAAAAGTGTGCTGTGATGGGGAAAGGCTCAGCCAGGGGGCTGTTCTCTGTGCTGGCTTGGGATGGTGTGAGTGTGGATGATTTCCTTATAGGCAAATCCATTCCTGGTGGGATCACATCCCCTTTCCACAGAGATGGGCTTGGGGAAGGTGGCAGTCCCCTCCTGGCAAGGCTGCTGCTGCCAGTGGTGACAGTAATAGAGCTGTGGGTTTTTGGCATAGAGGGAGTGGAGCAGGGGTGTACTGCCTGCTGGTTAATCGCTCCAGGTTTTGTTATTGAGGACAACAGGGCTTTTATTGTGAAGATGTGAGAAAGATGGATAGGAAGTTGGAAAGGTACGGCCATCCTGTCACTTGGAAGTGCTTCGTTTTCAGGGCTCGGCAATGGGCCAGGCAGGAGGAGGGAGCTCCACGTCCCTGCCTTGATTTCATGAATCAAAAGGCAGGAGGGACCTGAGTTTGGGGTACTTTCCTGAGTGAAACCTGCCCTTTCCTCTCTCCCAAGGGAGTTGCAAGCCCAAGAAAGGCTGTTGGTTAATGCCACATGAACTTGGGAAGGAGGTGATGAGGCAAGGAAGGTCTTGGAGGCTCTCAGTTCTCTTGTCACCCCTCTCATTGTCAAACAACACACAGGTGGGCTTCAACCACCTGTCTGGGAGCAGCAGGAGGGGAAAGCTGGGATGTGTGTGCGTGTTCCAGTGCGGAAAGTGGTGGTGGTATCTATTGAGCAGGTGAAACGGGATGGGCTGGAGGGCTGGGAATGTCATCCCCCTCTTCTATGTTCCTTAACTCTCCTCCACTCCTTTCGAGTACATGATCCTGGCGACCATCATTGCCAACTGCATCGTGCTGGCCCTCGAGCAGCACCTCCCTGAGGATGACAAGACGCCCATGTCCCGGAGATTAGTAAGTACCCTGTGTCCATCCCTCTCTGCCCTGCCTCGGGTGGGCTGGTGGGTGAGCAGAAGCATCAGCCAAAGGGAGCCACTCAATCTTACCAGGCAATTTCTTCTGTTTTCAGGGTGTAGGGCAGGAGATTTCCTCTGGGACCAGCTTCTCTAGCCCTCCTGGGGTCTGCTGTAACATGTTCCTCCTCTAAGGAAAGGGTTCAGGAAGCTTTAAGCCCCTTAAAAAGTGATGTAGGGAAGGACTGGGCAACCTTGGGTGGCTTGTAGACACCATCTTTGTTTTCCAAGGTTGATGCTGGCTGAGGAAGGGTTAGGAAGACTCCCAAAGGAGAGGATGAGGCTGGGGAAGGTGGGACGGGACATGAGTTGGATCAGTGTGAAATGCCTGGTGCTGTGTTTGCCCAGTCTCCCCCTCTCACTGCATCACTGGTTTCCTTCTGGCAGGAGAAGACAGAGCCCTACTTCATTGGGATTTTCTGCTTCGAGGCTGGGATTAAGATTGTGGCTCTGGGGTTCGTTTTCCACAAGGGCTCGTACCTGCGCAATGGCTGGAATGTCATGGACTTCATCGTGGTGCTCAGCGGGTGAGTTGAGTGGCATGGGGCTGCTGGGGGCATGGGTTGGGCATGAGGGCTCGTCCTGGTGGGGATGTGAGCTCCAGGGCATGGGGCAAGGTCCTGGTTTGCTGTTGGTGGTGGTGGTTCTTCGTTCCAGCTAACAGGGAGGAGAGAATGGTTTGCTGTGCTGGAGGCTTTGTTGTGGGCAGCTGAGAGTGGGACAAGGTTCCCCATTGGGGGAGGAGGGCTGGTTCTGAGGGCACCATGTCTAGCTTTCCTCAGTTGGTGTCCTGACATCTGTCACCCATCTGGGCACAGGATGATGTGAGGATGAGGAGGAGAATGGCCTGATAAGCAACTGGATGTGGTCCGTTTTGTTCAGACACCACATAGGGAGCGAGAAAATCTCTTCTCCTTTTGCCTTCTGGAGCACTTTCCAGGCTTGGCCTAGGGCTGAGGTTTTGGGAATGAGGTCTGGGTGGGGTCGTGTTCCCACATGATGCCTGCTCAGCGTGCCAGCATGCAGCAGTGGTGCTGGGGGTGGTAGCACACAGAGCTTCACGGGTGCTGCTTGAGTGTCATTGCTGGTGTCACCTGCCAGGGACATGGCCCAGATTTGAGTCCTGCTTCCAGTGTGACGGGCTGTGCTGGTGACAGAAATGAGCAGAGCCATTTGGGCTTGTGTTAGCTAACAGTGGCAATTGGCCTGAGCAAAAGCCATCCAGGGTGACTCCCCTTGCTGTGTGGAGGGCAGGTGAGTGCCTGCAGCCACGGAGGGGCTCCAGGGAATGGTGCCTGGATTGTGCCTGTTTCTTCTTGCATGCTGATGGAAATGTCACGTTCAGAGGAGCTGGTTTGATGTGTACAGATGGTGCATGTGGATCTTTGAGCACTTCATGAGCTTTGCTGGGAGCAGAGCAGCTGCAGGGTTGTGTGGGAAACTGAGGCACAGGAGCCAGGTGAGGTGCCTGGGGTCTCTACAGAGCTGCTTGCTGCACAGTCCTGCCTCTTGGCTTGCAAGGTGATGGCACCACATGGGATGTGATACCAATTGGGGTGTTCAGAGGAGGAAGTGGGATGCTGAGCCTGATGCTGACAGGGATGTGGTGATGGATGCTGCTCGTCCATTGTGGAGAGGTGCAGGTTGGGACTGCGCTTGAGAGGAGTATTGAGGAGAACATGGTCAGGAACATTTTGACTCCCTTAGTCCAATGGGCACCTGGATGGCCTTGCTGGGGTGTTGAACCACATCTGCTTGAGAAGGCAGGGTATGCTGGTGGTGGGGTGATGCTTCTGGTGAGCAGTGAACAGGCTGCCTGTGGGCAGTGCAGCTGTCACACAGGATGCTGCTGTTCCGCATCTGCAGAGTGACTTGTGGGGAGGACTCCATGGCTCCTGGGCTGAGCAAAGCTGCTCAAATCCCCAGTCACACCTCTGGAGTCAGCATAGGATGTGTGTCACCCCTGGTAGCAACAGGAGGGGCTCTCATCCTCACCATGCAGCTGTGGTGCTGGGCTGAGTGTGAAGGAAGCAGATGAGTGGCTGGGAAATGCCCATTGGCCATCTCTGGGCATCCTTTGGGGCATGAGCCAAGGGTAAGCACTGGGCTGGGAAGGGGGGGATGGCTGTGGACCTCTCCCTGCCCTCCCCGTGGCTCTGGGTGAGCTGACTGTAACCGAGCTGGTGCTGAGTCAGCGCTTGGCAATTACTCACTTGCAAAAGCCTTGCCAGCTCCTTCCAGTGCTGGGCCAGGCGCAGTGCCAGGGAGTCAATTGTCCATGAAGGGCTGTGAGCTCCGCACCAGCCACCCTGACAGGAGATACCTGGGTCCCCCTGGCACTGCTGGTTATGGGGTGGAGCCCTCCAGCATCACCCCCTTGTATCCTGGTGGTTGCTCCAGCAGAATGGAACCCTCCCCAAGAAACACCTGGCTACCTGCTGGCTTTGTTCCAGCAGTGATGGTGCCTGCTGGTGTGGCCTCACTGACCTTTTGGGGCAAAATCTGTTCTTATGATAAGGAGAGGAGGCGACATACAGGTTTTCATCCTGGACTGGTTTTGGGGAGGATGGGGTCAATGGGTTCAGCTGGACTGGGTCACGGGTTCCTCTGTGCTGTTCAGCTCTTGCTTTTGCCATGTAGTGCCGACAAAGCTGCTGTTCCTTGGTGCCATGGTTGCACCTCCCTTGCAAGAAACTCTTGCCTGTTTAATCTGCTGAATTATTGGCCAATTTCTGCAGCAAATAATCCTTGGCTGGCAAATGACTTGCAAACAGCTTGTGGGAGAAGATTTGCACTTGGCGGCTCGTTCTGTGCCGGTTGCATAAGGCGGGTGGTGAAGCTGCACGGGGGACGTGTGCGGGCGACCAGCGGGTTAGCATTGTCTCTGGGGACTGAAACTTTCCACTAGGTGTGTGTGAGTGTCGGACAGAGGTTTGTGGGGAGTACTCCTTGGGGATCGTCTTGTCATTTAACGCCACTGGTGTGGTGGAGGGGATGTTGCGAGCATCAGAAGTGTAGGGGAGTGCTGACCCATTTGGGATGCTGATACATCCCATGCTGACGGACCAGAGAAGATATCCGTGTGAGCAGGCCCCAGCCCAGGATCTGTCCCAGAGGGACCCAGCATCATGCTTGCTGGCCCTTGTCCTTCCAAGTGTAATGCAGGATATTACTCTTCCTTTCTGGACTTATTTTTTGCCGTGTATTGGATGGGAGAGGTCCTTAATGCAGGTGGCATCATGGTCCCAGACACCACATTGGGATTTTCATGAGCAGTGGGATTTTCTGCATGCTCTCCCTGATGTAAATTAGCCTAATGAGGGGCTTCTCCTATGAGCAGGCTCCTGGGACTCTGTGCAGGAATGGATGGCACTGACTAAGGTTCAACTGGATTTGCTTCTTGTGTCAATAAATCTAGTTTTTTTTCATCTCAGTGGAAATTGACGCCCACCTTAAAGCTCCCTGATGCTAAAGCTTCCACTGGGGAACTAATAGTCACATTTGTAAACCTGCTCTGTTTATAACCTGTGGTTTCCAAATCTTCATTGCTGCCTGAAAAAACAGCCTGTTCTCCCCCAGCTAAAAATAATGTTATCTGAAAGTGTGCATAAAATGCCCTTCCTTGTTCTGAGGCAGAGCCAGGGAGGGGAACATGTGTGTTTCCCCTGGGGATTGGGGATGCTCACCTTGTCAGTGCATGGACCAGAGCTGACCAAGTGCTGAAGCTGGACTTGTGACCTGCTTGATGCAGTGTGACCTGGACCAGAAAAGGAGAAAATGGGTCAGAAAGGGCAGCAGGAGGTTGGTGACCTCTTAATTGGTGGTCCTGAGAGTGTGAGGTTGAAGGAGCTTCAGCCATCAGCAACTGGAGCATTAGCTCCGTGCTCCCTGGGTGCCATTAGGAATAGAGAACAAGAACCCTGCAGCTCCCTGCTTTGTCCTACACCATATTTGAAGGCACTCGTGGAATAAGAAGGGTTAAACTCCCTCTGCAAATATCCAGGTGGGTGTGTGCTTCACACACTCCGGTGCCTGAGCATTGTGGCACCATTGGCTTTTTTTATAGCAGTAATACAATAACACGTGAGAGGTGAAGGAGTGGGGGAACACTGCTAACAATGGGGAAAAAAAGCAAAATGGGAATCAAAAGGCCCTTTTGAAGTTGTGCTGCTCGGGAGCTGGGGAAGCAGCTGCTGTAAAAGCAGGATAAATACACTGGGGTCACTAGAAGGAAGAGCTGCCGTCAGGGTTTTTGGTAGGGTTTAATAACAACCACTACACCTGGGTGCCTTTTGTGAAGCCCTTGGGCACAGTGGTTTTCATTAAAGGATTCTGTGGGGTGGAGCATGCCCAAGGAAAGGCAGGACTGAAAGACTGGTGGCGGTGCTTGCCATGCCCTCCACAAACCCGTAGCCAACTGGATGGGCACCAGCCTGTGCTGGAGGAGGAAGATGGCTCTCCCAAGTCCTGTCCCTAAAACCAGTGTCTGCCCACTGCAAAGCCAAGCAGAAGGCATGAATCCAGCCCCTCCCTCTGACCTCTTGGAGAAATCCTGTGCACACCTGTGCCCTGATATCCTGCTGGGGCTGATGTGAGGCAGGACAGAGTGGTTCAGAGAAGGTTGCTTCCTGCTGTGCTGCAAGGTTGCAACGTGAGCCCAGTGATGAGGAGGGCATTTTTGCTCCTTGTGGTGCTGCCTGGATTTTGGGATGACTGTCTTGGAAAGTTCCTTTCCACAGTTCCCCCTGAGCTCTCCCATGGCAGAAGCAGGGATACTTTGCCTTCTGGTATTTAGTGTACCTCTTGCAAGTTCTGTGTGTTCGGGTGGTCTTTTTGATCTTGGAATTCCAGAGTTGGAGGGGGAACAGGAGCTGGCAGCAGCTCTGGGAATATTCAAGTGCTGTATCCCCTCGTGGCTTGGGGTGCCCTAGCAGTGTGCCTGGCACACCACACATGTGTGAGAGCACACATTTGCCATGCCTGGGCTAGGAACAGGCTCTTTCCCTAGTGCCCACACCTGCATTTTCCTGAGAGAGGGAATACAGTGCACCTCTAGGCAAGGATGCCTGGGGGAGTGGATATGAGGCTGGGAGAACAAGCGCTAAATCAGGGTACAAGTGCAGCATCCTGCCAGGGTTATCTTGCTGGGGTGTGAACCATGGCAGAGCGTTATTCTATCGGATAAATGAGTAAAGAGACCAACTGTCTGGCCAAAAGCACAGCAATGCTTTGATCACACCAGACAAGAGTTTTTTCCTCTTTCCTTTCATTAACGTTGCCAGGCTCCAACCTGATGCCTGCCCCATCTCCTGTCCCTTTCCCAGCTCTTTCCTTCCAGGACAATTAATAGTGTTTTGTCTTTCGTTTGGATGAATAATTAACTTCCCAGCTTTGTGAATGTTTCATGTGCCATATGCCATGGCGCTGGGACGTGCCCGACATCGGCACCTTGTACAAAGGGCAGCACTGTTTCCCTGGCCTCTTGAGGGGAGAGGGTGGGGGATGACACAAAAGGCTTCACACTGCTAGAGATGCTTGGTGAGGGGACCTCTGAGCAGGCATAACTCTGGCTCTGGCTTTGGGGAAGGCAGGCATTTTGCCTTCCCCCAGTGCAGGATCTGTCCCATGTGCTGCTCACGTGCTTCTCTCCGTCCTTCCCAGCTCCTCTTCCCCAGTGCTTGGTTTCCCACAGCCGCAGAGTGAGTCAGTCCCTCCCACGTGGCTGCTGGTCCCTGGGGCCATTGCCTCCCCTGCACCCCCTGCAATCCCCTTCTGCACCCCCATGTCCTTTCAGAGCTCTTGGTCTGGGGCGAAGCTCTTCTTCCTCCTGCGGGGGTAAATCCTTGGGCAAAGTCCCTATGCACTGTTTCTGTGCACTGCCATGGACCTCACTCTGGGAGAAGAGTTGGAGGGTAGAAGCCTGGCTTAAGGGAAAAGACAGTGGGTTATTCCCACCCCATCCTTATGTGGGGAGGTGGGATCACCCAGGTGGATGTCCCTGGGATCTTGGACCCCTCCTTTGGCGTGAGTTCAGACAGGTCCTGCTGTGGTACACACTTGCCTGTACTATATTTCTCTTGCAGGACTGGCTCTCCTGCCTCCTATCAATGACTTAAGGTTCCCACCAGGTCCTATGTGGGCAAATGCAGTTTTACCAGCATCACCTCTTCCTGCCAAATCCTCTGCTGAGAGGCAGCACAAGGACCAGAGGCAGGAAGGAGGCAGCTCACAGGGTCCAGAATGGGATACTCCCTCATGCACCAAATCCTGGGGTCTTCTCCAGGAAGAGGTGGCCTGGAGGGGTTATTTCACTTCCCCGGATCAAAGGCTGATGAAGGCACTTTTTGTCATTCAGCCTCATCACACCTTGCAGGGAGTTGCTAGTGCCCAGTTCAGGGCTCTAGAAGCTGCTGGGAAGGGTGGGAGCAGCAGCTTTGCAGCAGGGCAATCCTCTTGTGTCATGGCCCCAAAACCTAGAAAGAGCAAGCTGAGGTGATGGAGGCTTTGACGTTGCTCTGAACTGTGCTGAGGGCAGGACCTGTACCTGGTGTCCCTGTCCCTTGGTATCCCTAAAGCAGGATCACTGCACTCTGCTGAGGCCTCCTCAGAGTGAGCCAAGATCCTTGAGTACATTCTGCTATGTGTGGTGCTGTCTGCAGAGAGGGGGGAGGGATTGATTCACCCCCAGAACAGGGCAAGAATGGGGTAAATTCATCAGGTAACTTATTTTCCATGAGCTGTTTGACCAGTGTATTAATTATGAAGTAGTCTCCCCTGTAGAGTCAGGTGGCAGTGCAAGCCTTCAGGGGCCTTTCCACTTAATTATAAATCTTAATTTGTGTGTCAGCCAGCCAGCACCCTCCCTGCCCCAGATTTTGGGCTGACATTAGTCTGTCTCAGCCGCTCCCTCTCTCCACCCAGCACACCTTTTGCTGGGACAGCTTGTCTGTGCCTCAGCAGTGATTCCCAAGGGAAATGGTCGAGGGATGCTCACTTTGGGGTGGGGGGATGAATCAAGAGTTGATCTGATCATTTGGGGGTTCAGTCTTTGCTTGGGGTCCCCAGTGTGAAGCCCTTTTCATCATGCCCTGAGCTCTGTGTGCTGTCCCCGAGGGCTGCCCATGGGATGGGATGATGGGGATGGGAGTCCAGCGCTGCACATCCCCTGGAACAGGCAGAGGAGGCACGATGGGTGCTGTAGTGTGGGACAGTGCGTGTGCTCAGTGCTGACTCTGTGCTTTGTGTGGGCAGGGACATTGAGCATCACTCACAGGTTATTCTGCGCAGCCCCAAAGAGCAATTTAAAATGTGATTCTTCTGTTTGTTTTTTTTTTTCTTCCTCCCCCCCTTTTTTTTTGCACCCCTGGGTAAAGAAATCCTTAGGTGCAGGTCTTCATCTGGAGACAAGGGCGTGTGCTCTGCTTAGCTCCTGGGAGCTGGAGCGGTGCCGAGGGCTGAGCATCACTTTGCCAGCAGCCAGCCCCAAAGCCTGCAGGTGTATCAGCCCCAGTGGGAGCCTTCAAATAAATAAAATAAAATAATCATCCTGGGTGCAAACACAAAGCATTGGATTATTATTTTTTTTCTCCTCTGAAAGCATGTTTTTGTCTGCCGATGATTGCTCACTATTCAATTATACTTTGGGGGATTAGCATATATTTCCCATCCTGCCTCGTCTCTCATTTGCATGCTTCCAAAAGCTCCTCTCTGCTCTTTTCTCCACCTGAAGTCTCTCTTCCCCCTTTTCTCCCAAGAAGTAAAACTAACCCCTTTGCCTGGGTGACCTATAAAAACGCCTTCACTTTTTTTTCCCCTTCTTTTTTTCCTCCAGTACATATGATGAAAAGTATGAGATCATTGGGATTTTTTTAGCCCAAATCTGGCAGCTTTTTTCAAATAACTTGGAGGGTGAGATGTAATTTTAGTTTGGGTCTTTGCCTAAAAATAAAGAATAATTATTAGCACATCAGACGTGGATATTGTAAGTGATCGAAAAGGGTTTAAATTGTTCTACAGATACCGGAGCTCCTGCCCTGTGTCAGCAAAAAGGTCTGTCAGCGCCTGAGTCCCATCTCTGGGCTGTGCATCCTCAGGAGCTACAAGAAACCTTAATTCAGAGGTGGAGCTGGGTGATATAGTTAAAAAAAACAATTAATAAAAGGCATGATTAGAGGGTTGAGGAACAATTGACAGGTGCAATGGTGAAATTTGAAGCAGCAAAGTGTGTTCTGAGTGTTGTATTTATTATTAGCAGTAGTGTGATGGTGGTTTCTGTGTGTACCAGCAAAGCCAGGTTATTGGAGAGAGGTTGTGTCTGTTACTTAGAGCCATAGAAGGGCTTGGGAAAAGCAGCCAGCAGCCAGGCTTGTGTGCCTGGAAGTTGGTTAGCTTTTTCCAGCTACTTCAGTAGGTCTAAAGGTGGTCCCAGGGCTGCTCAGACCCTGCTCGGAGGCTCTGGGATGGATGGGTTTGCTGAGAGCAGCTCTGGCCGTGTGTGCTCCCAGTGCATCTGCTGTCACTGGGTGTCATGGCTGTGCCTGCAAAAGGATGTGCAGGCACCTATTTGGTAGTGGTGGGTCATCCTCTTCTTGTCGGTCGGGAGACAGGTCTGAGTGCAACCACCTCACTCTGGTGATCTGTCCAAACCTCCTCCCGAGAGAGCTCGTGATGTCCCTTGTCCCCCAGCAAGGACAAGGAGCATGTCACCTTGCCACAGAGGAGTCCCATTCTTAGCAGCTAATTTAGGGCGCTGGGAAGTAGTGCCCTGGAATCGCCTGGACTTTGCCTGGAGCGTGACGGCTCTGGAGCCCTTCAAACAAATCTGGGTTAGCGGAGGATTTTGCAGCCAGGGCGCTCCCAGGTGCTGCTCCTGCCCCGGGGAGGGGATGAGTGGTGGGGCTGGGAGAGGTGGTGGCTCCACCTCCATCGCTCCATTTAGCGGGGTAGAACCACGGCTCGCACAGATTTGTGGTGACAGGAGAGAGGGCTGTCGATCCCAATCCTATTTGGCTGCCAGGAGCCTTCCAGCTGGGATTGCCTTGGCAATCCCTCGAGAGAAGGGCTGGAGTCAGTGTCCAGTCCAGGAGCATCCCTGTCCTCCTGGAGATGCTCAGTCCTGGCTGGTGTCAGAGCAGGGGCTGCACATGCCCCTTTGGGAGGCTGGTGGCACCCCAGGTGTTGGGACATGAGGAGCAAAAGCTGAAGGAGGGTCTTGGGGTCTCCAGTGTGATGTTGGCACAGTGTGTCCTCTTCACCTGCATTCTGAGGAGTGCTGGGTTACTCTGTTCTTGCTAGCAGGTTGCATGAAAGGGATAAAAGCACCGGTACTCTTCTGTCTCCCTCGTGCTGCTGAGTGGTCTTGCTTTAACATACTTATTGATTTTGATCTTACAACCAATTTAACAGTGCAGTTCTCCCCAGCCCCTGGGTGCTCCTGAATTAATTAAGTCCCTTTTCTGCTCTCCCGGCAGCCCCTGTGTGTGGCAGGGGCTGGTCACAGGCTGGGGCATGGAGACTGTGTTGAAAGGGCTTGGGGCAAAGAGAAAGTGCTATGAAGGGTAAAAAATCCTTGTATATATTGGGGATAAGCAGTGTGATCCATAGGGAGTTGTGGGTGATACATCCCAGCTGCTGCTGGGGCCAGGCTTTGCAGCTGACCCCTTGTGCTGGGGCAGGGAGGAAGAGCTGATCAAGAAAAGGAGCTGAAACAACCCGGTTTGCAGATGTGAGAGCACTTCTGCTGCCAGGGTATCCTAGGAAACCCAGCTGCCTTTCTGGAGGGACAGGTTGGTACCTGCTGTACCTCGGGGAGAGGGGGAGAGAAAGAGTGCTAATTGCTCAGCGCGCCAGAGAGCTGCTCTGGCCTGTAATTAGATGAATTAGTGGAACAATGACCCAATTTCCCTCGGTTTTTGGATTGCTGCAAACAACCCTGAGGTTGCTGCCTCTCGGTGTCCCATTCTCCTCCCCATCCCCTCTTCTCCCATCCCCTGCTGCTCTACTGCATCTTCCCTCCTGCTCCTTGCCCAGCACCTGGGGAACAAACCTGGATGGGAGAGGGTTCTGCCAGCGTCCCTAAGGCACAGCATCCATATTCCCAGAGTAGGTACAGGGGCCTTGAGTGTTTCCTCTGCTGGACTCTGTATGCACCAGACCCCTCCTGCCCCAATTTGTTTTCTGGATATGGGCTTGAAAAAAAATTTTTATGTTTTAAAAGAAAACATCTGGAGTCCTTCCTTTGCCTGGTAGTTGCCTTCCAAGGTCATCAAACTTTCATTACTATAGATTTTTGAATGTATGTGAGGTTCTCAGCTCCTTCTCAACAATCCCAGAGGTGGGACTCTAAAGGAGCATCATATGTGGAAAAAGCCAGAGCAGCTAATGGCTGGATGTGCTGCCAGGGGAACATGGGTTGACCATCAGGGGCATGACCCACATTTCTGGGGCACCATCTCTGGTCCATATGGACCTGCCTGGAAGGGAGGTTAATCCCATGCAGTCAGGATGAGCATGATCATGGCCATGTGGAGACCCCAAGGTGCAGTTGCATGGCATGGGTGATATGGGGCTATCCCCAGCCATCCTGGCATATAGGGGGCATCAGTGAAGGGCTGCTGGAGCTGAGGGGGCCCCTGAATGTCTTTGGCTCATCACAGTGGCCCATAAGGTTTGGTGCTAGCATCAAATGGGTCTCACTGGCACGTGGATCTTTGGGAGGTGTTGGATCTCTATACCTGCCCGGATGCATGGTCTTCCTCTTGGCTTCCCTCAGCCTAGCATGAGAACATGGCTTTTGGCACTGAGGTGGCCAAGTGCTTTGCCTGGGATAACTCTTCTCTCTCCCTGTCTGCCTGCAGCATCCTCGCCACCGCTGGGACACACTTCAACACCCACGTGGACCTGCGGACGCTGCGGGCTGTGCGTGTGCTCAGACCTCTGAAGCTCGTCTCGGGCATTCCCAGTAAGTTGGATGCTCTTGGTCCTCCTCCCAGGGTGTCTGCATTTGTCCCTGGTGTTCTTCAAAGTGAGAGGAGTCCTTGTGCCACCTTGGAGGGTGAATTCAGAGGAGAGGGGACAAACCTCCTGATGTGGTGGGAACTCCAGGATGGCAGGGTTTGGTGTCCCTGGGTGGCATTGCCCCTTGCCCAGCCCTCTCTGTGCTGGCACAAGGCTGGGCTTGGCAGGGCCCACTGGCAGCTCTGCCTCCCTGGCCAGAAGGCAGTGGGTGGATCCTTTCAGGACTGGGGTTTATTCAGGGGAGATTTTTGTTGCAAGATTTCATCTGTTGGCACGGGGATAAATAAAGAAACTAGGCTACTGCTGGCTCCAGTCTTCCCATCCCTCCTGCCCTGGGCACCAGCAGGGTGGTGTGCTGGATCCATGCCCTGTGGGCAGTGAGGAGGATGGAGCTGCACTAGTCATGTCCCACCAAAGTCCAGGTGGGACAAGGACAGGCAGGACGCTACAGTGGAGACCAGCTCCAGAAACAGCCCTTCCTGTAGCCTTGCCCTGCAGCCTGGCCCTCCTTCCCTTGGAATGGTGCTTTCCTCCATGGTCCTCCTGCCCAAAGGGATCCTCCAGGCTGTGCTGGCCTCTTGCATCTCTCTAAGGATAACTGTCCATCCTCTCTGTTCATTGTCCTCTTCACGTTGCCAAATGTGAGATGGATGTGCTTCAGGTAGGGGATTTGTATCACTGTTCTGAGCTCTGCTCTTTCCTCTCTCAGGCTTGCAGATTGTCCTGAAATCCATCATGAAGGCCATGGTGCCTCTTCTCCAGATTGGCTTGCTGCTCTTTTTTGCTATTCTCATGTTTGCCATCATCGGCCTGGAGTTCTACAGTGGGAAGCTGCACCGAGCCTGCTACACAAACAATTCAGGTGGGAAGAAGGGCTCTGCACCCACTTTGCATCCCGTGGGTGGAGGAAAGCTGGGATGAGCTGTCTCCTATCTCTCCCTTACTTCTACCTCCTTTGGCTCTCTGCTGTGTGCTCCCAGGTGAACTAGAGGAACTGGACCCTCCCCATCCATGCGGGGTGCAGGGGTGCCCCCCGGGCTACGAGTGCCGGGAGTGGATTGGTCCCAACGATGGGATCACGCAGTTCGACAACATCCTCTTTGCTGTGTTGACTGTCTTCCAGTGCATCACCATGGAAGGGTGGACCACAGTCCTGTACAATGTGAGTAGTGCTGCTCTGGGGTCTCTTTAGGCAACTGGGCATGTGGGTGGGGAGCTGGAGACAGGGTTTCTGTGTGCTGGAAACTCCTAAGATCCTTAGTTTCCTTTGTGATGGGAATGGGATTGGTCCTTCCCATTTGGGCGGGAGATGTGAGATAGAGGCATATGAAACCTTCCTCCAGACAAAGGGAGCTCTAATGGCTCAGTCCCCATCTCTCGGTCGTGCAGCCAATTGTAGAAAGCAAAACCTTGTGAACATGGGCTGCAGCCATTGTCCTGCTGGAGGGTTGTCTGTGAGGAGGCATCCTTCCTTCCCTCTTACTCCTGTGCTCCCTAGGGCAGCTCTGTGGTAATGGACATGTTTTTTAGGCACTGCATATCTGCTCTCCTTGTACACCAGGCAGCAGATGTGCCTGCATCCCCATGGTGGCCTGGGAAAGCCCTGGATCTAGGCTTGGACCCCTGCCTTGGGGCAGGGCCAGTATTTCAGTGTCTGATAGGGAGGTGGGGTCTTTGATATTGGTGCTGAGGGAGCAGGGAATGGCTGGGCTGGGTGCCTGTGGTTTGCAGCTATTTGATGCTTCTGATGCCCAAACCCCAGAGAGAAACTTGGGGGGCAAAGCTGGAAGCAGAAAAGAAAGCTACAGACGATCACAAAGTGCAGCATTGCTGTGGGCGACTGGCCGTATCAGTATGTTTGAGTTTGTGGGCTTGAAGCAACCGTGCCTGTTCTGTTCCCAGCCTAATTTCAGCATCAATTTTGGCGTCATTGCACCGGGAATGTTTTTATACCCTGGTTCCCATAACGCCCGGAGTTTTGCAGAGTGGCATTGCTCTGCGGGAGGCAAATTGGATGGCATGTGGTGGGGGAAACATGGGCTGGTAGTGACTCTGTCACCAAGGGCTGTTGTTTAACCTCAGGCCAAGATATGAGGCTGCCAATGTGGGGTCACCTCCTCCTGCTTGGTCCATCACAGGGGTGCAGTATGGTGTGTTTGGACAGCTGGACTGTGAAGCCTAGACTGGAGCAGAAAGTGGAGAGTTCATGGCAAGAGCCTGGCCTTACCATGAGGATTTGGTTTTCCTCTGCCTAAAGGAGATGGCAGTGTCAGGATCTCGCTGCTTCAATGGGGGAATTAAGCAGGATTGAACCACCTGAGTGTTCAGACCAAAAAAAGTCGATTTCTTGTCTGCTTCTGTTGTGTCAATGGGATTACAGACTTAACTACAGCACCTATTGCCCAGGCATAATTGAGTAGAGCAGGGAAGGTGATTTTCCAGTGCCCTGGGCAGCTGCTGCCTGCTCGCACCGCTGTCCACAGCCCGTGTGTGCCTGTGGCTGGTGCCAGAAACCTGCCCTGCACCTTGTTCTTGTGTTAACAGCTGTCCCTCTGCAAAACTGCTTCCACCAGTGCTCCCCATGTCCCCTCCTTCCCATCCTTTGGTGCCTGCAGCAGTTAGCAGCAGTGCTCCTTGTGCTGGAGCCCAGGTGCCTGTGTGTGAGGAGACTGTGAACTACACAGACAGGCAATTTATGGTCTGATCAACTTTGAGGGTTTGTTTAAGTCTGCTCTCCTGTTGCTTGGGGTGTCCTTGCTGGGAAGGCTCCATTCAGTTTCTGGCATTTGCTGATTCATCAGCTGGGTCTTGCAGGAGGGTTAGGATGGGAGATGATGCTGGGGACACTCAAAACTGTCCCAGGACCTACCCTACAGGATTCCCCACGACAGCTAATAAATTGGGGTCTCTCTGGGCCCCCTGGGGCAGCCACAGCCCTTGTATCCAAGTGCCCTTCCCAGCACCAGTTAATGCTGAGCAAACACGCTCTGTCACCGTGTTCCTGATGGCCGGGAGCATAAATAAGCTGCCTCCCTTTCCCGCTCCTCAGCAAAGAACCAGCTATTATTGACCTATAATGGAAAGGATTAGGGACCTTCTTTGACTTATAATTGAATGAGGATTTGGGCCTCCATATGGTAAAAAGCTGCTGATTCACTTTGGGGGGTGGCAAGAGATGATGTTCCTGGCACTGCCAAGCTGTCCCTCCTGCCCCTCCCGGGGACAGAGGCTGTCTGTCAGGGTTCCTCAAGGTGCACAGGTTACAGGTGCTCAGTCCTTTGGGTGCCTGCAGAAAGGAAAATGGATTCCTGCCCTTTTTCTTATGAAAAATGAGTGATGGCCTTGGGGGGATGTGGTCCCTGGGGGATGCAGGAGGAGGGCCAGGAAGCCACAGGGATGCTCTGCCATCACCTTTGTCACTTGGAGCAGCAAACCAGAGCAGGCTCCTGCTGCCAACCAGCATGGACCTTGCCCAGCACATGCCCCAGGTTTGGGGGCCTCAGTGGGGGACTTTACTTTCCCACTGGGGTAAAGCAGTGGGAGGCTGCGTCCTTGCGGATTAACACTGCAGGGGAGAGTGAGGTGGCAGGAAAACCACTTTAGCAACCTCTCACAGAAATTGCTTACTATAGTATTCCCCTGTGTAACTGTATCATGATTTTAAGATCCATTTTTCCACAATTTTGCTGTGTCTAGAAGCGTAGCTCCCGGAATTTGTAGACAGCATCACGAGAAGCTAATCAGCCCTGTGGTACTTTCCACATGTGCTATTTCATCTTTGTGTTTGCTTTTTGCCTTCTTTTCATCAGTCTTGCCTCTTTAAAGGTAGAAATCACAGTATGGGTTAAAAATAAAAGGAAAAGCCTCAAATTGTGGGGTGTTATAGCTTTTCCAGCTCCCATCCCTGGGAGCCTGGGGGACTTTGATTTCTTTTAGAGGAGAGTTCTGGCTTAGTGGCTGTCTGTGGTCTGAAATAGGGACAAAGGAGTATTTGGCTTTTCTTCTTATACTGGAGCAGATGCCCCTTCCCTGAGCTGGCTTGAGACCAAACCTGATTTCTGTAGGGACCAGAGGGAAATAGAGTGCTGGCAAAGAGGCTCACTGTCCTACTTCTCTGCTTCTGCAGCTATGCTGGTGTGGGGCAGGGGCTGGGTTGAAGTTCTGTCATTAAATGGTGATGCTGGGGGCTGTGAGAGGGATGGTGGGGCTGGTGAGAGGCTGCCAGTGTGTGCCATGGGGCTGGCGAGACATGGCACAGGTACCTGGTGATGCTGGTGGCTTCAAGTGCTCAGCCTGGCTCCCATGGTCCCAGAGAGCAAACTGGATAGAAGTTTGGAATCGGTACTTACTCCAGAATGCCACCTCAGGAGGCTGCATTTTTTTCACTGCAATTATTTGTTTGCTTTCCTGTTTGGAATTGCTCAGCTGCTGTGCTTGCAGGTAGCAAGGAGGAGCCTGGCTTGATGGGATCTGCCACTCTCCTTTTCCCCCCACGCTGCCAGCAACTGAGATTGGAAGAAAAACACCCGTGGCAAGGATGTGCTGGGGCTCTGGGCAGGTGGGCTCTGCAGGGAGAAGGGACAGCCCTGCCAGGCTTGTGTTCTCCTTTGCCCAGAGCACTGTTCTCTACTCCCCAGTCATACCAGTCCTGGGAACCACAGCTCCTGGTTGGGATTTAGTGTTTGGACAACCAGCAACACAAGTGCATGGAGAAAGCTGATATTTATAGCTGTGTGAGCAATGCCAGCATGGAGAGATGCAGGCAGGGGATCCAGAGCTGTCTGTTCATCCTAGAGCAGGTCTGGAGCACAAGTCTGATAAGGAGCAGCTGAGGGAACTGGGAGGGGCCCAGCCTGGGGAAAAGAAGGCTCTAGAGGACCTTCTCTCTCTCTACACCTCCCTGACAGGAGGGTGCAGCCAGGTGGGAGTCGGGCTCTTCTGCCAGGTAACAAGTGACAGGATGAAAAGAAGTGGTTTCAAGTTCAGCCAGGGGAGGTTTAGATTGTGTATTAGGAAAAATTCCTTCTCCAAAAGTGTTGTCAAGCATTGAGACAGACTGCCCAGGGAAGTGGTGGAGTCACCTTCTCTGGAGGGATTTAAAAGACATGTGGACATGGCACCTGGGGACATGGTTTAGTGGTGAACACGGCATGCTGGGTCAGTGGCTGGACTCGATGATCTTAGAGGGCTTTTGCAAACTAAACAATTCTGTGATTTTATGATTCCTGATGCATGTTTCCCTGCATGGATCTGGTTGTCAGCTTGAACTCCTCCTCCTCTTGTGGCACTAGGGATTGGGACCATAGGGAAGCACAAGGGTGAAACTGTATAGGGAGCCCTAGGAGATTCCAGGGCTGAGTTTTGGGAGACACTTGGGTGCTTTTGCAGCAGGAGGAGAGTGTTTATTGGGGGAAAGAACATCAAGTCCTTGGCAGCTTCCAAAACACCTACCAAAATGCAGTGGTGGTGGGCAGAGGTGTAGGTCTTGTATCCCCATGCAGAGCTGAACAGCTGCTGCAGTGAGCCAGGCAGCTGCAGAGGTGCTGGCTAGGTGTGAAGGGTGAGCTGTGTGTGCAGAGAAAGCAGCTGAAACGCTGCAAGAGTGGCTGTGGAACAGGAGCTGCTGCAAGGATGGGCGTTCGCAGCAAGTGTGACTCAACCACCACGTGCTTCCATCATGCTGGAGGTGCCGGGGCCAGGAGGGTGTGAGGGGAGGATGTCCCAGTGTTTGGGATCTTGTCTACCAGTAGGGTGCAAAAGGTTTTTCATGGATCTCACCACGTACAGAAGTTGGGGTTTCATACTGCTGGGCACAGGGCTGGTTTTGTGTGTGAAGCACCAAACCTGAGACCACAGAATCACAGAACCATTTACATTGGAAGGGGCCTTTTAAGGATCATCTAGTTCAACCCCCTGCCATGGGCAGGAGCACCTTCCACTAGACCGTGTTGCTCAGAACCCTGTCCAACCTGGCCTTGGACACTTCCAGGGATGGGGCAGCCACAGCTTCTCTGGGTAACCGATGCCAGGGCCTCACCACCC
Organism: Xenops minutus; assembly: GCA_035221455.1. Taxonomy (NCBI): domain Eukaryota; kingdom Metazoa; phylum Chordata; class Aves; order Passeriformes; family Furnariidae; genus Xenops; species Xenops minutus. The sequence goes on along the minus strand of JAWWEE010000004.1, from coordinate 29,507,039 downwards.
ACATTCTTCCTAATATCTAATTTAAATCAACCCTCCTTTGGTTTAAAACCACTACCCCTTGTCCTATTACAACAGGCCCTGCTAAGATATTTCTCCCCATTTTCCTTACAAGCCCCCTTTAGGTACTGAAGGTCTTCTGGGATCTGCTGGAGTCTGCTTTTCGAATGTGGTGACACATCCATCCTTTTTGAAACAGGAGCTGTTCATGCAGCCCTGATTTGGGGTGCTGGGAAAGGGAGGTGTGTTACATCACTGGCCATGCTGGAGCACATGGATCAGAGCTGGGAGCAGGGCTTCACTTTGCACTTGTCAACCCTGGGGGAAGTCAGAGGAGGAATCTCTTGCAAAACAGTTGTTTTTCCATGTGTATGTTCAAAATTGCTCACTGCATCTCGGCGTAAGCTCCTGGTTTGTCACAGTTGCCCCTTGGGATGCTCAGAATTCAGTCGCTCTCCCTGAAGCACCTTTGTGTGAACACTGAGTGGGACCTGAGCATCGTGCAGGTCTGGGTGGGTTCCTCCTCTTGCCTTTCAGAGTGAGGGCAGTGCCTGGCTTCCCATGGAGCAGCAAGGAGGCAGCAAAATTAATGACCTCGCCAGAGAGGATTTTCCTCTTTTTGGGATTTGCTCAGACCTGACACAAGCTGGGAAACCTGAGCCCCAGTGCTTCCAGGAGCTGCTGCAGTTCCTCTGGATGTTGATGTCTGTTTCCTGGGGTCCCTGGTCCCAGGGCAAGAGCTGCAGCAGAGCCAAATGTGCAAAGGCAGTCTGCAGTGAGGGTTTGTGATGCACAGATCCCCAGAATTGCACCTGTTCTGACACCCTGGGATGGCAGAGCACAGGAGGAGCTCAGTAGGACAGTGATCCCACTCCTGGGGGCTGAGCCTGCCCTGCTGCTTCTTTGGGTACTGTGGATTCTGGGAGTGTGATGGATAACCGTGGCTCTCAGGAAGGAGCAGTACAGGCTAGAGATGATCCCTGGGGAGAGGAGGAGGAGGAGAGAAAGAGGTTGGAGACCGGGGGAGGTGGGAGGGATGGCAAAAGAGGCAAACCACTTGGCTTTTTAGCCCTCTGTGCCCTGAGACGGCGCCAGGCTCTCAAGCCTGGAACAGTTGCAAAGGGAACAGGAGTCCCTTCTTATGTGTTTTAAATTAAAACACAACGCACACAAAATATCCTGTCGGGGAGGTATGAAAATTTAATCAGCACCCAGAGCTGTGAGCAGCTCGGCAGCGAGCACAGACCGTAATGCCTCTGCAGCTATTCCTGGCGGCGCCCGGCCGTGCGGGCACAGCGGGATGGGCTCTGCTCTGGGGGAACAGGGGCTGCCAAAGGGTGCCCCGCACTCCTGGCACCCCAGGACAGAGCCCCTTCCTCCTTCTCCTTCCAAAACCTTAGACACCGAGTGGTTTTTAAGCATGATGAAGTTAAAGAGGAATTAAGAGAGGAGACATCAAATTCCACCTCGAAGGTTCGAACCCTTCCTTAACTTAACAAAGTGAGCTGTTTTTCCCCAAAAGGCTTCAGTTGGTGCCCATGCTGCCAGCCATGGGTGCTGGAGCTCATCCCTGCCAGGCACATGTGCAGCAGCCAGCCTGCTCTCCCCTCTCCTCCCTTGGAAAAAAAGGCTCTTTCTCCGCACTCAGCAAAGCCAGACCCTCGCCAGCTTGCCAAATGTTCCTGCCTTTTTTTTTTATATCCCCCTTTTCCCTCTGTGTGTGTGTGTGTATGTGCTGAAATGACACAGCAAGAAACAAACTGTGTCTGCTGGATCCCAGCTTTCAGGCATGTTCTATCAAAAGCTCCCTGCCCACACCCTGCTCCCTGCCCGCGCGGGAAAGTCTCAATCCTGGCAGCACTGGAGGAGCCAAGGGGCTGGTGGAAGCACCAGTGCTCCACCATGGATGCTCTGGCACTCCCCCACAGCTCCAGGCTCAAGGATGGGAGTTTGCAGGGTGTTTCTGTGCTGCCTTGTCCCCCATTGCTCATCTTTTTTAAGCCCAGGACTTGTAGCTGCATTAGCAGGTTTGGTGCTGGAAATTGTGTTGGTGAGGTGTTGGAGAGCTGTTTTCATGGTTGTTGGTGAGTGTGCTGCGGGGCATCAGGGTTGGGTTATGGGGTTCCATGAGTGAGCTTGTGCATGGGTCTCTTGCCCCAGAGCCTCATAGCTAGAGCTGGGGATGTTCCTGCATCTAGGAATGTCATACAATGGTGAAAATCATACTTTGGAACAATATATCATGGGGTCTGAACTGCCTCTCTGGGCTTGAAGTGTGCCCAGAACAAAGCAGGGATCCAGGGTGGAAATAACCAAACCCTATGGGAAAATGGCCCCAAAGCTGATCCTATGGAAGCCCTGCTGCAGCATCCAGAGTCTGGGTCCAGCTGGAGAGGCAGTGGCACTGGCATGTGGATCTGCACTGGCACTGCCTTAGCTAAGAGTGGAGTCTAATGAAGGCTGTGAAGCTTTGCAAATGTTCCATCAGAAAAAGTTCATGGTGCCTGTGGGGCACTTAGGGTGCTGTGGAAGGTGCAGGAGGGGTCTGGGCAGGGGAAGGTGGGCATTTGGAAACAAAAGTGAGGGTGGGTGAGGGACCATAGTGAGGGATGACTGTGGGGAGAGGCAGAGGAGGAGGCACGCATGGGGACAGGGTTTGGAGATCTGTACTGGGGCATCTGGGTGCAATTTCTTGGTGGGCTGGTGAGAACAGAACCAAAATTGGTCTTCATGCCTATTTTGAATGCTTGATTTTCAGTAATGCTTTGAGCGATGCATTTTCTGCATTCCATTTAGGAAAGAGAAGAATTAAATATGTTGTGGGTTTTTTCCTGTTTCCCACTCCCTCCCTGCATGTGCACAGACAAAAGCATGCCCACGTGACGTGGGCTGTGCTGAGTTTTTTGTCCCCCTCTGCCAGGACTCCTGTCTGCCCTGGGCACCCCAGAGCATCCCAGGGCTGTTGCAAGTGCAGGGAATGGGACAGGAGGTGCCCACCCTGACTGGAGACCCCAGTATGTGGCCCTGCCCCGGGTCAGTCCTGGCCTTGCAGAGGAAATGTACCAATTTCCTCATTAACCTGATTTGGAAAAGCAAAGCATTTCCATTCAGATCTTGTCCAGTGCTGGGGTCGCTGATGGATCCCAGGCAGGGCTGGCAGGGAGTGAAGCATGGCCCTGCATGCAGGAGATTAAATTACCACTATTAAAGGGAAGAAAGAGATCTGTTACTGTACTGGGGAGAGCAGCAGTGGGTGTCAAGGTCTGGAGGGAATTAGTTAGGCTGGGGAATCTATTGTAAGGTATTTTTTTTTAGTTATTTTTCTCCCTTTTTTTGCTGGGATATGGAGATTTTGAGGCTGTTCCTGCTGACCTGTGTGTGTTTCTCAGCTGGGTGCAGCTGTTGTTTGCTGTGGAGCTGATGCAGGGGGGATGCCATTAACCATGGCAGGGGCATGGTGGGTGTCACCAGCAGACAAAGACCATCGGGACTTGCCTAGCTATGGATTTGCTGTACAAATCATGGAACCTGTGATGGTTTTGCACCTGTTGTCCCACTCTGCAGGCACCTGAGAAGGGCAGATGAAGGAGGCACAATGACCAGGGCAAAGCCCCTTGAGATCATGGCTTTCCCCATCATACCCCCTCACTAGGATTGCAGCCAGTGTGGACTGACAGACCCTACCTGCCCAGCCATGGTGGTTGGGACAATTTAGTCACCCCATCCCTGCCCTGCAATGCAGACAGAACTGCAGATCCCCGTGGGAGCTCTCTGTGGGGTGGGAGAACCCTGGTAAAGGACAGCCATGGGAACAGAATGGTGCCACCCATGCTGCTGGAGGTCCTGTCGATTCCCCCCAGCCTCCCCATAGCTGCTCTATCCCCTGAGCACACCACAGCCACTCCACGCAGTAATGAATGTGCATTAGCCCAGTCTAATTGAGTGCCATTCCAGTCCAGAGTCAAACAGAAACCAAAGAAGCTCTTTCCTGATACAGATAGATTTTGAGAGAGGACCTGACCATGTTCAGGGCATCAGTGTGGGCTGCTGGTGTTGGCCAAGTTGGATGTGAAGGTCTCCAGGATGCATCTACTGGGAAGGGGCAGAAAGCTCCCCTGCTGCCCAGGGAAAGCCTCAAGTGGGAGCCTAACCCTGTATGAGACACTGGAGGATCAGTGAGGATGGATCTTGATAGGAGCAAGGGGAACAACTATAACTGAAAGAGAATAGATTTCCATTATATACCAGGAAGAAATTCTTCCCTGTGAGGGTGGTGACACCCTGGCCCAGAGAAGCTGTGGCTGCCCCATCCCTGGAAGTGTTCAAGGCCAAGCTGAACAGGGTTTGGGCAACCTCATCTAGTAGAATGTGTCTCTGCCCATGGCAGGGAGGTTGGAACAAAGTGTTTTTTAATGTTCTTTCTGTCCCAAAGTGTTCTAGGATTCTGTAGTCCCTGTGTAAAGGAAATCCAGTGGCTCCCTGTGTCCTGCTGCTCTCCAAATGAGCTGGGTGCCCACAGCCTCGGACCTCAGTTCCCCTCCCTGTGCTGATGGGTGCCACTAAAGCACCCTGCACAGACAGAACATGCTCTCTGTTTATTTTTAGCTAGGAGACAGAGGGGTTTATTAAGGTTTTTTTTCCTCCCCTCCCCTTTCCCCTATAGCAAAGAAATCCTGAAGTTTCCCATGCGCCGCAGCCCGAGGGAGGGTACGTGTGGGCTGCACGCTTGTGCTTTGCATTTGACTTGAGTATATATTTAGAATTCTTTAGATTTCTGGCCCCCTGAGTGAGACCTGCTTTTGCAGCTCCCTGTGCCTTTTCCTGTCCTTTGGAAAAAAATCCCCAACACAACAACACAAGAGTTGCCTAAAGAATAACCCTGTGCTTATGGGGGGTTGAGGAGCAGAGGCTGGCAGGGGTCCCTGCTCTGGGTGGGGGTCCACCGTGCTGGCACCATTCCCCCATGAGAGTCCTGCTCCCACAGCCTGGTGGTGTCATTTATGGGCTCAGAGGGTTTTGCTGGCAGCAGGATGGGTTGTGCCAAGATGTGAGGGGTTAAGCTCTGGCTGGCAGTCTCCATCAATGCCTTGGCAAGGGAAACACCCTTGGGTGTGTGGTCCCTTGGGGAAGAAGCTGTGGCTCTTTAGTTTTCATTGACAGGCTCATGCTGGTTGTGTTGGCATCTCAGGTGTGCTTGGAGGCAGAAAAAAGTGTTTCTTGGTCTGGTGGCCACAGGAGAGCTGGCAGGGTGGGTTTTGTTTAGGCTGGGTTTGATTTAGGCTAGTAGAGTGCATAATGAGAAGGTGGTTGTCATAAAGGGAAGGGACAAAACAGCCAAGATCAGGCAGATCTCCCACTTCCCAAAGGGTTTGCCTGAGTGCTGGGACATGGCCAGAGAGCCAGGGCAGGAACCAGGAGTTTCTTCATTAAAGGAGTTATAGCACTGGTGTAATTTGGGGATTCAACTTCCTCTGTGTGTCCTGAATCCTGCACATGACTGCCTCTTGGTTACCTTCAGCAAGGGGGGAAAAAAAACCTGTGGGAAGACACAGTGGATCAAGGTGAGGAGCCACTGCCTACAGAGGGATATTTAGAACAAATGATGCCCTGAAGGAATGGGAAAAGGGGCTTCTGAGTCAAGACACTACATCTTGGTGCCAAAAGTAACTGGGAAGTGCCATGCGAGCCACCAAAGGTCACGCTGACACAGACCTCACGGAGGATGCTCAAAGAAGCAGTGAGGAGTTCCACACCTCTGCAGATGCAAGCAAGGCACAGAGAGATGACATCTGGGGACATCTAGCCATGGATGGATATTTCACCCCAGCTTTTGGTCAACACAAAGCAACAAAAGGTTGGATAGTGGGAACAAGGACACGATCATGAGTGCAGCCAATGTGGAAACCAAACACTGAGACCATGGCACCCATCAGCTGGCCCCTCAGGATGGCTCCCCCACCATGCTTGGAGGGAGCTGGCACATGAAATGGCAGGTCTGGTAACAAGTATTTTTAACAACTCCATCGAGTTGGGGGAGGCACCATCTGACTGGAGAATAGCGAATGCAATGCCTATATTTAAAAGCGGGGGGAGGAGGGGAAGAAAAGTAAGGCAGGCAGGAATAGGACTGTAAGCCTGACCTCGATTGCATGCCATTTCGGAACAGATTTGGAAGGCAAGGGAGGAAAATGAATCATGGGTTTGCCAAAGGTAGGTCACTCCGGGCTAACCTGGCATCAGAGGCCTGGAAATGTTGTAGAGCTGCTCTTTGTAGTAAAGCTTTTGCTATGGGAGAGTGTTAATGAAGCGGAGAAGATGGGAAGGGGACGAGGAGCTCTGTGAGGCTAGCAGGAAAGCAAATAGTACTGGGGTGGTCCTGAGTGGTGTTGAGGGGATGTAGAGAATGTCAGCAACCAGTGCAGTACTTGGGGATGAGTCATGGGCTTTCCTGCTTCCAGCATCAACTGGCTTCCTGGAGGTGGAGGGACAGAGACTGCTACTCTGGGCTGGAGGCATTTGAGGGCTGGAGGAAGAGATGTGGGATGCAGTGAGAAATGGAAAGCCATGTGCTTGTTGAGGAGCAGCAAAGATATCTCCTTGGAGCTTAGGTCTTGCTGATTGGGAAGCAGCAGTGTGGAGGAGGAGGAGAGGATGAGCAGGTGACATCAGGGTGACCATGAGGTGACTGCAGGGCAGCAGTGCCATGAAGGAGGAGAGAGGATTGCAGACAGGATGGCAAAACCTCTGCAGCATTGTGAAAGGATGGCATGGGACCCATCAAATCATTCAGCCAGATGTCCTGTGTCCAGGCAAGATTGACTGAGCCTGGACTGGAGCAGGAAAGGGGCTGCAAGATAAAATAGGACAGGAGAGCCAGTCATGCAAGAGAGAACTGGAAGAACCTTGCCTTGGCTAGCAAAGCAGAGGCTGGAGATGGCCACGATTGCTGTCTATAAATAGATCAGGATGGGAAACAGGAAGGAAAAGAGCTATTTCAGGCCAAGGCCAATGCTGGCAAAAGAATAGAGTGGTATATAAAATGACCACAAATAAATTTAGTTTGAGAATTACAGCAGCCATTGGAGCATCTGCCTGAGGAGCCTTCCAGTGGGCATACCGAGTTTTTGGCAGTCAGAGTGTCTGAGCAGGTACTAGATTGCAGTCTGGAGCTATTGCTGGGCATCACCAGCTCCTGGGTTTGTAGGCAGCATTGGGATGTCCCCTGGGAAATTTTATTTTGGGACTGGGGGATCCCAGCAAAGCTGGCACTAGCCAGGAGTACCCGTGGGGCTGCTAGGGACAGTACTGTTCCTGGGGCTGCTGGCATCAGCAGGGTGGCTGGGACCCTCCCCAAGCTCACTGGGGCTGGTGGTGTGTCCTTGAGTGTGTGGGTCCATGACCACAGCTCCCCCAGGAAAGCGTGTGTTTTTAGGGCAGGAGCCTGTTTCAAAGGTAAGCAATCCTGGCATGGGTGGCAGGTACCTGGTGGCATTTGGCAGGGAGATAAAGCACAGCCAAGCTTGGGCTGAGGGTTACACTATGCTTTGAAGACTAATGCCATGGCAAACAGTGCTGTTAGAGCAGAGCAGAGTGGCCTGAGTGTCTCTGGAGGGCTGTGATGAACATTTGCTGCATGGGATTCCCATGCATCATTCCTTCCCCCCTGTGCTCACTTCTCTTGCTCTGAAGAAAGGATTTGCACTTGGACTGGAGCACTTGAAAGTGCAAGACTTTGAGAAGACAAGTGTGATTTCCCCAGTGCCAAAGGAAGAAGGCAGTGAGTCTTTCCAGGTGCTTTCCCCAACCTTGTCACTGAGGTCTCTTCCCACAGCATGCCTGTCCCAGTGCACTGGGGCGTGCTGGGGTCACCCTTCCTGCGTTGGAGTCAGTGTCAGGGTGCTGGGGGTGCCCAGCTGGAGTTCACACTGGTGCCTCAGTGGAGGACTCCAGCGTCGTGGCTTTCTTTCCCCCTTGGAGACGCGCTTCTCCTCTTGCAGAGCCTCGTCTCAGCTCCTGCACTGGCTGACCGAGAGACGTGGTGCCAATGACTCAGATGAAGATGAGGGCTTAATTAGCACAGGGAGAGGGGGGAAGAGAGAGAAAAGAGAAAGAGGCTTTCATTGCAACAAGATTGATACCAACTCCCCCAGACAGTCACGTTCTGCCGCATCACCCTCCAGCCCGGCGTCATGTGCACTGTGCCTGACACTGGAGGACAAATGGGGCCTGGGAAGTGGCTGCGAGGGACAGAGGGGCCCTGCTTTATTAAAACCCTTGGTGAATTAACGTCTGGAGGTGTTGAACAGGGCTTGTCAGGAGCCTTTATAGCTGTCAGGCTGTGCCCTGCGGTTGGAGCTCCCCTCTGATCTCAGCTCCCTGGGTTTGAGGGAACATTCCCAGGGTGGGAGGGTGTCTGCAAGGAATTAGCAACGAGGCCAGCAGCTCATTGCCCATTTGAAGGTTTCCCATCGTGCATTAAAGGACAGCATCACCTGCCTCCTCTTTAGACACCAGCTTCCCTGCTCTTAAGGCACCTAATAAACCTGTGCTCAGCAGGCACTGCTGCTGGAAGGCTGCTTTGCCCCATCTTGGTGGGATGTGCAGGGGAGCACTGAATCAAGCTGCTGGGGGAAACACGCTCAGAGTGGCCCCATCACCCTCAACACCCTGATTTTGGGCTGCAGGACCCTGCATTTCTGACTGTACCATTGCCTTATAGCTCCTGTGCCCTTGCAGGGGTGGGCAGATGAGGTGGAGGAAAGCAGTTCTGCCCAATGGGGGCTGGAGATTGTGGGGAGTATGACTGGGGCAGGATGCCCAGGGGCATTAGGGCTCTGCTGCTGGGGGGTTCTCTGCAGGGTGCCCACCAAGTCTTGGCAGGCATGGCCACATTACCGTGAGTAGCCCAGTGTGGTCAGCCTGGAGGGAGAATCACCACCATGCTGAGGCTCTGCCCCATTGCTGGTATTGAAGGTAACATCACACATGTTTTTTCTTTCCCCTCCAGACCAATGATGCCTTAGGAGCCACCTGGAACTGGCTGTACTTCATCCCCCTCATCATCATTGGATCCTTCTTTGTCCTCAACCTTGTCCTGGGAGTGCTGTCAGGGTAAGCGAGATGTGGTCCTTCCCCTCCTGGCCATGTGTGCCACATGTTTCTGAGCCCCAGGGCTGGCTCCTGGTACTGCTGTGTCCCACAGGACCCCAGGAGCTGGTCTCTCCATCCCCCTTATGCCTGCCTGCTGCACAGCAAGGGATTGCCTCCTGGCTATGCTTGGCTCTCTCTCTCTCCCTAGGGAGATGGGAAAGGAGCAGCCTTGATGATGCTTTCTTGTTGTTTTGCCTGGCTCATGGTTTTGGTCATCTGTAAGAAATGTTCACTGGTGATCTGGGTGCTTGGGTTTGAGTCCAGGGTGGGTTTGTAGTGGTGTGTACATTTGCTGACTGATGGAATATGATGGGCATGTGTTGGGATGGGTTTGGGCAGTGATGCAGGGCACCTCCACACTGGGCAGGCTGTGACCAGGAGGGATGTGCCCAGTGCAAGTGGGGAATGCAGACTGGTGAGGGTAGGAGTCCCCAGGAGGCATGTGGACAAGCCAAAGATGTAGGGACAACATAGCTGTCCCTGCTCTGCACTTCCCAGGGGAAAGGTGGTTTTAATCCAAGCCATTAAGCTGGGTTTGGAGAGAAAAAGTCTTCTTGTCTCCATGACAATGAACTGTGGTTGTGTCAGCACATCCTCAACCACTGGCAGGGGTTGGTGCATGGGGAGAGCATGTCCTCTCCTGCACTGGGAAGTTGATGTGGGCTCTGCTCTTTCTGAAGCAGGTCAGTTTTTAGCTAATTGCTCATCATGGCAAAACCCAAAAGTCTTTGTAGCACTGGTTTGGCCATATGGAAAACCCTTAGATGAAGGGGTCAAGGTAGAGAATGGCCCTGGTTTTTTATTGTGAGTTCAAGTGTGATGGTGGTGGCTTCAAGAGTTTCTGGAGTGGCAGGTTAGGCTTTTTCAGGGTCTGTTGGTGGTTTGAATTTCCCCAGATCTCATTCTGAGGTCTGATTGAGTCCAGGGGCTCTGGAAACAGGCCACAGAAAGGGCTTCACGTTGCTTTGAAGGGAGGGAATTCTTATGGGGAATAAAGATATCCAAGCAGTGTTGGGTGACTTTTGTGTTTTTTATGCCACATCCAGCTTGGGAATTTGAGCAAAATCCAACGTGTCTGGGAGCAGGAGCTTTTCTACAAAAACCTAAAGAAGGAAAGTTAGGAAGCTCAGGGCTAGGTAGCTGGGAAAACCCTTTATTAGAATGTTGAATCCTGTCAGTGTAGCGTGTCATTTGGACTGAGGCTTTTGATGCTGGTGAACACCTTGGGGACCCAACAAGGCAGCACTGCTCTGGCCTGCAAGCCAGGCACTGGCCAGAGGATCAGAGGGCAATTAATAGGATGCCTGGCCATGCCCTGGTCCATCTTGGTGCTTCCCTGCACTGGGGCTGCACAAGGCAGCTGTTTCTGTGCCTGCTGAATTGGATGCAGTTGTCTAGGGCTCTTCCCAGGCACTGGCTGGCATTTTGACTGTTTGTTTATTGCTAATGGGGTTTGTACTGGGGAAGAATGCAAGTGGGTGGGTGGCCTAATTGGCAATGGAGATGCTCTTGTGGCGTGCCAGATATCCAGGGAAAAGCAGGACTGCTCAGCTTTCCAGAGGGCTGAGCAAGGTGAGCGGAGGTGGCAAGCTGGGCTCTGCCACTCAAGGGCAAGGCCACCATGCGTGCCCTCCTGCCTGGACATGGCCACATCCTCTGCAGCTCCATGGATGCAGTACCTCAGGGGAGATGAAGCACCCAGAGCTGCTGCTGGAGACATGGAGGGGTGGGACCCGAGGTGGGAAAAGGTTCTTCTGCATGCAAACAATGAGTGTCCTTGAGTGCAGTCAGAAGGGCTTCATTCCTTGCTCTGTTTGCTTAGTTTTTATTGTTTTTAATACTCACTGCAATCCTCTTGTGCTGGAAGAGAGCACTTGGCTCTGCTGCAGGAGGGGAAGGGTGACCTTTCCATTGCCCAGCTCTGCACTGGATGAACAGGCAGGCTCTGGATATCCTGGCATTCCCTGTGGCTGTGCTGAGCTGAGAGGGTCACTTTGGGAATAAGCTGTACCTCCACTCGAAGGAATTCCTTCCCTGGCATTACAGCACTGCTTTGGAGAGAGACAGACTTTTTCCAGCTGGTCACTCAATTAATGAGGGGTGCAGTGGTGAGTGGTGAGCCCTGGTAACCTGCCTGCAGAAATCTGGACCCATGTTGCTTGCAAAGTGAACCATCTGCATTGGTGAATAACAAGGTCTGCTTGGGATTTCCAGACTTCTTCTCAAAGTTCACGCTCAGGAGCTGCTGCAGAGCTGCCTCTGCCCTCACCTCATCTTGGCAGTGGCTTTCTTTGGGGAAACAGTGAGACACCCGAGGTAGGTCCCAAATGTGAAGAGGCTGCAGGAGGACGTTTGTGTGTTTAATTTGCCACCAGCAGAAGTTTGCTGGAGCCCAGATTTAGCAATCTTCTGGTTGCGATGAGCATCTCTCCCAACAGTCAGTTCCCCAACTGTTAAGCTGAGGCATGACCTCCGTGATGTAAACAGCCTGGATCCATCTGCTCCTTAAGCACAAAGTATGTGGGAGAGGGAAAGAAATCATCATACCAAGACTCCTCGATTTTTCTCCCTATATACTAACAGGCATGCATGCACTGGAATTACATGCAATGCTATTAAGAGGAGATGGAGCTGCTCCAGGCAGGGGCTTGGAGTGCCAGTTCTTCTGTGGCTTTGGCATTTATTACTGTGTCTATTAACTTTCCCCCTCTGTGGGTGCAATTATGGATCAATTAATTCTAACTGAAAGTAGGAAAGAAGAAAAAAAAGCTTGGCCCTGTTCCTCTTTGAGAGCAGGTACGAAGCCCAAGGAGATGTGACTGCTCAGCTTTTAAAGCTACATGAGCTACTGAAATAATCCTGGCAGAAGAGCGAGCGAGGATGGAGCATCCATTGATGTGCCCTGTTTTCTGCCGTGTGGCAGCTGGTGGATTTGGGAACTTGGGAAGACGCTGAGACTCATATCAAGTGTTACCTGATGCTGTGCTGTGGCCTGAGAAGTTGCATGTGCCCTGTGCTGGAGATCTGCAAGGATTTGTGCTCCCTTTTTTTTTTTTGGTGAAATCATTGTGGTTTTGTTTTGTTTTTCTTCTTCTCAGCTGTTTCTCATGTAAAACAATTTGAATCTGTGTGTTCGGGTTGTGTCTCCAGATCAGCAGAGATCTCATGAGAGCTGTACTGTCCCATCCCTGCTGCCAGTGGCAGCAATGCCACCCCAGAAGTGACCAGAGCTCACCACTGGTCCTGTCCTAGTCCCTGCAGACACCCTGCCTGCTTTGCCTCTCCCGGCAAGAAGATGGTTTGTGTCTTGCTTGTCACTTGGAGCAAGAGAAGGAAGAGTGAAGATAAAAAATAAGCCATTCTTGGAGGTGTAGCACTGAGGACTCATGCAGAGTTCCCAAAACCAGATAGTCTGCATTTTGACTCTTTTCCATCTCTCTTTCCCCAGCCTCTGCAGAGAAAATCTGGTTTGCAATCACCCTCCTCCATTCATTGCAGCAGCATCTTCCTGTTGAGGGCTGGTAGGCTCTGTTCCTCTATGCAGTCTCATGCTTTCAGCCTCTTTCTAGGGTAACAAAGCTGCTGTAATCTCTGGTATTGGTGGTCTGAAGCAATAGCTGAGTGGGTGCACAGCTGAAGGGGATGCTGCCCAACCTGGGAAGGCATGGTCCTTTGGTCAGGCAGGAAGAAGACCTCTGGAAGCTGGGCAAAGGAAGAAGTCGAGCACAATGGCAAGAAAAATGAAATCCATCTGCCTTGTACCAAACAAGAGAGTAATTTAAATCCTCCTAATTGCTTCCACTCATCCTGGTGATGTTAAGTCTTTTCTCCCTTTAAGTCTTTTCTGCCCCCCACCCCCAGCTCTTGCACTAAGCCTTTGAAAGAAACGACTAATGTTATAATTAAAGGATCAATTTGGCAAGATTTCTTTGTCTTAAGATCTTTCTTTCAGGTTGGGTTAGCACTGCGTTCCCAGTCTCCGGAGAGTTTTCTTCAGTTCCTTCAGGAGCCTTCTGTACCATCTCTGAAATCTTTTCACTTTGCTTAATTTGAATTTTTTTCCCATCCAATTTGGAGGCATAACAAATGATGAATAAAATTAAGTTTTATAGCAATTAATAATAAGGGTATTGAGGGAACAAGTGTACATTTTCAATGGAGATGAGGTTCTTTTCTCTGGCTCTACACAAAAAGCTGGGCCCCCGTGCATTCGAGCAGGATCAGATGGTTTGAAGTCAAAAATACTGGGGAGAGGATTAATATCTTGGAGGTAGGCGATTCATGGAGGGCAAAGTGCAGAGACACATCGCCACAGTGCAGGAGAGCTTGTGTGGGGATCGTGAGTTGATAGCAAGGTATCAACAAACAAATTTCTTTGCTGAAAAGGTGATCAGGCATTGGAACAGGCTGCTGGGGAAAGTGGTTCAAAAATTGTGTGTATGTGGCACTTAGGGTCAGTTTGGTGGTGAACATGGTGATGGTGAGTTAATGGTTGGATTTGAGGATCTCAGAGGGCTTTTCCAACCTTAATGAATCTGTGATGCTATGCCCAAGAAAAACTGAGTTGGAAGCGTGAAAGCTTGGAAGCATCACCTTGGTTTTTTTACTTCAGTGGTTATAGGGTCTCTAGGAGTGGCTCAGATGAGATGTGAAATGTCTGCGCTCATTGTGTGTTTGAGGACTTGCTGGTTGAAACCACTTTTGAATGGAGGCGTGGGTGTGTTGAGGAGGGTGGGCTGTGATGCCTCCTGCCAGATCCCCCAGCACCACCACGGGCTGCATGTTGGTTGGACTAGGTTTGGTGAGAAATTTCCATGCTCGTCACTTTGTTCTGGGGAAGTTCTTTGTCATCAGTGTGGTATTTGAACATGAGTGAAGCAAAGGAGCCTCTGAGACCTTCATCTCTATTCAGCAGGCAGGTGGGCATCCATATTCAATAAGTGTCTCTCTGCTGTACCACCTCTCTGCAGAGGGCCTCCAAGCCCTATGCAAACAAGCTGCCTGAGGAGTGATGCACATGTCTGGTGTGCTGTATCCCCCAGTGTTACAGGGGAATAATGGCTCCTCTTACAGCCAGCTGGACAAGATTAAAAAAAACCCACAACAAAAAGATGATTCGGTGACCTTCCACTTTGATTTCTCCTGGCAAATTATTTGCCAGCATGTCTCAACTGCTTCAAAATTGCTCTTGTTCCTGCCTCCTTGCAAATCTGCTCTGTGGACTGCCTGTGGTCTGCAGACTGTGGGTGAAAAGGCTCAGTTTTGATCCTCTTGACAAAGCACTCGGCAGATAGCTCTTGCTTGAAGATTGCTTCTGGAGTTGTTCACTCCAGGTTACTTTAATTTCTGTCATCCTGGTTGATGACAGCAGTTGTGCAGCCATGGCTGCAGCTCTTTGATTTTGTGGATGGCTTTGGAGATACCCAGCTCCTCCATGAACAGCTTCACCCTTTCAAGGGGGTGCTGGGCACTGCTGTTGGCTGAAGCAGACTGGGCACCCCAAATGACTCCTGTTGAATCGTCCATTCTTTGTGCATCATAGACTGCTGTTTGTTTTGCAGCAGTGGAGTGGCGTAGTAGTTGCATTGCAGGTTTCACACCTGATGGCTGGTTCTGAATTTGTTGTATCTGTGTGTTGGAGGCATCAATTAGAGTGCTTAGAAGCTCCTGGGAAGTTAACATGATGAAATGTTGGAAAATGGTTATTTTTTTCCCCATGTTGTAACTCACCTGCAGTACTGGCCGTGCACCTTTCATCTGCAGATCACTGTTCCTTGCAAAGGGAGGCTATAAAACTGCTCTCTGCTTAAAGAGGATAAAATCTGGAGCATAGGAGGGAAGGGGAGGAGTGACATTTTTCCAGCACTGCATGAGCCAGTGGGAGTGATTGTGAACAAAGCCCGGGGCTCTTGAAGCAGTGAAGTTGCACTGCTCATGCCAGCCCTGCCTGATAAGAGTGAAATACAGTCTAGAGCTTCCAACTCTGGTTGCTGGGGCTTGCAGACCCTCCATCACCCTTCTGCAGCATCCTTGCAGCATGGGCTGACCGTGCTGTTGCTGCATTTGGTGCATCATTGCAGACAGAGTTCTCTGGGCAATGAGGACAGTGATACAAACCTCAGCGCTGTTATCCTTGGAAAAATGTTGTAATTCAGGGTCTGCAACTGGAATGTTGGTGGCCTCTTATCTGCTGGTGATGCCCTTGATGCAGCCCAGCATCCTGTTGGCTTTCTTTGCTGCAGCAGCACACTATTTGCTTGTATTGAACTTGTCCACCAGCACCCACAGGTCCTTTTCCCTGAGCTGCTTCCCAGCTGGGTAGATCCCAGACTGTGCTGCCCTCCTGGATTATGTTTTCTCATGTGCAAAACTTTACACTTGTCCTTTTTGAATCAGAGTAATAGAATGGCCTGAATTGGAAGGACCTTAAAGCTCATCTTGTTCCAGCCCCTTTGCCATGGACAGGGGCACCCTCCACTATACCAGGTTGCTTAGAGCCCTTTCCAACCTGGCCTTAAACACTCCCAGGGATGGCCCCTCCACAACTTGTCTTCATAAGGGTTTTTTTAGCCCACTTTTCCAGCTGATCTAAGTCTTCCTGCAGGATGGTTCTCTCTTCCAAAGTGCCCACTTCCCCACTCGGTTTGGTATCATCAGCAAACTTGGCCTTGGAGAAATCCAGGTAGATAATCACAAGCTTTCTGCAAGGTAGAAGGTAACCATCAGCATCTGCCTCTTCTTAAATAGGACAGTGATGTAATGGGTAATCTCAGGGCTGGTATCTCCCAGCTCCTTCTCGTTTTACCATTCGATCTCACCAACAGCTTGTCAGCTTTTCGTTCCCCAGCTCTTGTGACTGCCAGCGCTCTCTAAATGTGTCTCCTCAGCACTGTCAGCTGTGTGCTCTGCCTCTCGCTGCAGCTCTGTCACAGCCTGGGGAACACAGGACTCTCGCCCAACTACACAGGGATGATCAAAGTCAATGGCCACCACTGAAAGGCAAGACATGGAACAGGATGTTTCTGTTTTCCTTCTTTTTTGTATTCTTTCTTTTCACCGGTTAGTGCTTCATGGAAGACTTTGTTGAGACAACCCAGCTTCATTAAGGAACCATAGGATGGTTTGGGTTGGAAGGGACCTTTAAAAGGTCATCTGGTCCAACCCACCTGCAATAAGCAGGGGCATCTTCAACTTACACCAGGTTGTTCAGAGCCCCATCCGGCCTGGCCTTGAATCTTCTCTGACTTCTGGCAGTTCAAGTGAACTTAAATCAAGCAATTATCCTTTGCCAAAAAACTTGTTGCCTCCTTCAAAGCAGGCCTATGAAGCACATCTTCCTTCTGCAGAGGTTTCTGTACCTTTTGGGCACCTTGCCATCAGTTCAGTGCAATAATCCTGGTCTGCAGTGCCAGTTTTGCTGTGCCTGCTTGTCACCGTCTGTTTGAGTTGAAGCTCCAGGTTACAGACTGCACAGTCAGTTCAACACTCTTATTTCAGTTCCTTTACACCTCTTGGGTAAATACCATCTGATCCCCCTGGTTTGCAACTGTCTCAGCTGTGTTTTCCACACCGTCTGTTGTCAATTCTGTCCCATAACCTTCTCTGACACACTCCTGGAGTCTCGAAGGCAGTTTTCCCTCAGATTGTGGTGCTCAAACCTGAAGCGGAGCCATGATCTGAGACCTGAAGGGAGTGGCAGAATTGCCTGATGTCTTACAGATGGTTTTCCTTGTTATGCATCCCATTATATTTGTTTTTTTCATAGCAGCATAGTACTTCTGCCTCACCTCAGCCTGTAATCCAATATTTCCCTGCTTCCCATCCCGTCCCTTCTGCTGCCTTGTGTGGTTTTAAGATCTGTTTGGTAACTGGTTTGCTGGTTAATGGTTGCAAAAGGTGATGAATTGATGGGTTTGAAGATAGTTGGCTTGGAGGCCACAATATTGATATGACCAGCACTACATACCTGCTCTGGACTCAAAAAGTAGAGAAGTGAATTGTGGTATCTGTGATATTCTTTTTTATTAACTGGTTTTTGATTGTTGGTTTTCTTGTGGTTGGATGAGGTTTTTTTCTGTTTTCTCCTGGTTTTTCAAAAAAGGTGACCCATTTTCAAGCTGGATTCCTCCACGTGGGTGGTTCTGCCATCAAAACCAAACCTGGGCTCTCCAGTTCTTAGAGCAGAACACAACACTGTGGTAAAGCCACCATTGCCCCGGTGTGGGGGAGGCTGTGGGGACATGGAGAGGAAGGTGGCTGAGCAGGGCTGTGTCCCCTAAGGTCTACCAGGAGCAGAGGTGCTCCCAGGCTGCGTGGCATGGCTGTAGAGAATTTGCAAGCAGAGGAGGAGCAGCCCCTCTGTGCTCCAGTCACCCCAACAGGCTGGGCATGGGGTGAGGATGGACGGTGCTCTTGTGTGCAAGAGGATAGATGGCACACACTTGCTCCCCAAATCCCACCATGATGCTCAGCATTCACCTCTAAAGCTCTCTGAGCACCTTTGGCTTCACGAGGCTGGGCAGGGAAGGGCTGCAATCACACAGGGTTGGCACATGTGGAGCTCAGCCATCGTGGGTGGATGTTTTCCTGCTGGAGCCATCAGGATTTAGAGCCTGGAGACCCAGGTGGAAGAGCAGAGGTGTTGGTGGTGGAGACTTGCTATTTTGTTGGGGTTCTCTGAACCCCCATGCAGGGACCCCATGGGACAACATGCCCTGGGCTCTTTGCAAGGCAAAACTGGGCCATCCCTGGCAATGTAACCCAAACACACCAGGAGCAGAGCCCTTCAATGGGAGGCAGGAGGCTGCTCTCTTGGGGATGCGATGCTGCCCTGCCTGTGACTTGGAGCCTTCCCAAGCGGCTGTCAGTCACCATCGCTGGCCCTGTTCTCACTCACACACAGTATTATCTCTACCCGCTGCTGCAAATTGGCTCTGAGCAATCCTTGATCTGTCAGCATCGCCTACCCACTCTCAGATGTCACCAGCCCCCGCTGCTGCCCTGCTCGGGAACGTGTCTCTCTGAAATGTAATAATTCATTAAGTTGAGATTAACTTCTTTTTCCCCTCCCCTTTCTGCCACGCCTTCCTCCTTCTAATGGACAGAAGCAATTAAACTCCATTAGGGATCAAGTGTGTGGGAAGTGACTCCCTCAGAGATGCTGCCGCAGCTGCATGGACCTTGTCCCTGAGTGTGTGTGGCATCAGCTTCCTGCAAATCAGTGCTCCGGGAGCAAATGGTTGGATAGAGGGGAAATGCTTGATGAGGGGATGCTGGAAAAGGTGCTCCCATTCCCTTCTTCTGGAAAAGGTGACTTGAGGCTCAGCTGGTCCTTCTGGCTGGCTTCCATTGAGGGCACATGAGGATGGCTTCTCTCACCCTGCAGCAAAAGGAGACACCACCCTCAGCAGAAGAGGAGCTGGAAGACAGGGATGGGCAAGCAGGAGGCAGCAGAGGGTGGCCAGATTTCCAGCTGGGGGAGGCTTACCAAGTGTTCCCAGTTGCAGGCAAACTGAGAGCTGTGGTTGTTCAGTCTGGAGTGAAGAAGGCTCTGGGGAGACCTTAGAGCCCCTTCCAGTGCCTAAAGGGGCTACAAGAGAGCTGGAGAGGGATTTTGGACAAGGACCTGGAGTGATAGGACAAGGGGAATGGCTTCCCACTGAGAAAGGGTGGGGTTAGATGGGATATGAAGAAGAAATTCTTCCCTGTGAGGGTGGGCAGGCCCTGGCACAGGTTGCCCAGAGAAGCTGTGGCTGTCCCATCCCTGGAAGTGTCCAAGGCCAGCTTGGATGGGGCTTGGAGCAAGGTGGTCTAATGGAAGGTGTCCCTGCCCATGGCAGGGGGTGGAATGAGACAGGCTTTAAGATCCTTTCCAACCCAAACCCTTTGGTGGTTCTGTGATAATGTAGTTGCCTACACCCCAAACACCATCGAGCACCCTTGTTAACACAGACACTGGCAGTCCATCAGATTTCTTCTGAGTCTCCTTCCCAAACACAGTGGGAATCAATAGCTCCTGGTCCTTTGTAACATATCTGAAAGCTCAGGTAATCGTCCTTTAACTGCAGAAGTTTAAGCAACACCACTGCAGATATGAGCACATTAATATTAGAGAATTTAAAACATTTTATTGCAGAGCTGGACAACTCCAGCACATACTCCCACCAAAACACAGGGACTCCAAAGCAGGTCAATCATTCATTACAGTGCAATGAGGTCTATTTTTACATTAGATGTGGTTGTCTGGTCAAGTCCAAAAGCATGAAATGGCAGAATACCATTCCTGTGACAAAATCCACTGCACCCCCAACACACCCCATGCAAACATGTCAGACTATTGCAACTAAACCTGACAATAAATGCCTCCACAGACAAATCTAAGAGACACTGTAGTTAGTCCTCAGTCCCAATTCAAGGCTGTGCACAGATGGAACATGAGGAGCTATTTTTCTTTCAGACCACTAGCAGTTTATCTGTTTGGAGTGGTAGCACACATGTATCTGTGTCTGAGCTGTGCAGCCACAGCCCAACAGCAGTTCCAATAGCCTCTCCAATCTCACAGGCAGGGCAGAGTGGATCCTACAGAGCCAGAAGGACAGCAAGGACTAAATTCGTGGTATGTTGCCACTAATTTGCTTGTCACTGACTGTATGAGCAAAGGCACTCATGACCTAAACAAATGCCAAGGCAGCATTATCAGATTGCAATAACCTTGGTGCTGGAGATGGTGAGGCACATGTGCAGAGTGGACTGGTTTGCTTTGCTTGCCTGCCTTAAATATGCACACAGGGTCATTTTAGTGGAGGGATAGCTTTTTTTTTTTTTTTCGTTTTTCTTTGCAGTCCAAGTGACAAGGCCAATCAGGGGATGGAGGCCTCTAAAGATTTCAGATTAACGGCATGAATAAGCAAATGGAACCAAGGGGAGAAAACAAAGGTCACAATTAAAGGAGCGAGCTGGGAAGAGCAGAGATGCTTAAATATGTGACAGATCCACAAACAGCCTGCTAGAGACATTTACTTAGCAGCATTTAATTATTAACAGCAAAAACCTCCAAATAAAACCCCACAAACAAACAAACAGGGAGAGAGATGTTTTACACTGAGTTAAAATTCTAGCTGCAGGAACACCTGCAAACTTTCAAATATTAATGACAGAAAAGACATTCAGTATAAGAATTCCCAACAACTAATTATTGTGCAATGCTATCCACAGCCATTTTGCAAATTGCAAAGGATATAAGTATCACATATTGCTTGGAAAGAACAAAGAGCTACCATAAAATGTTGCTGGAGTTCTTGGATTCAAGTTATCAGTGCTGTTCCAGAGTAACTATCTTGGAGAGAAGTCTTTTGCAACAGTCTAACTGCTAATGATTGCAGAAAGAAGGAAATTCCAATTATAAGGAATTCCCTTTCCTGGTAATACAGAGCCCTAGATGTGATCCATGAAATTTCTGTGCTCTGGCAACCCTACTGGGATTTTCTGCACATCAGAGAAGTTTTGAGATGCTCCAGCTTCCTGCAGGAACTGGATAAAATATCTAAAAATATAAAAATGCAAGGATGGAGATAATACAGCCCAACTGAGAAGCTCCCAGTTTTCTCTCATCACCTGTGAGGTGTCACCCCTCCTGCTGCCCTGGGACACCCCCTGGACATGTCACATCCCCTTGGCTGTGGCTCTCCTGTTCATGGGCCCAGAGAGGCCGAGGAGCATTTTGGCGGGTTCTAGCTGGCACCTTAAATCTAGTGTTTGGTGGGCAACCATTTGGCAGCCCCAATATTCCAGCAGCAGTTTCCACTGCAGGATGTGCTGTACATCCAGAGACATACAGATATGTCTCGCAGAGCAGCTCCTGGAGAAAGATGGATGTGAAAACAAACTCTTCACAAAATTTTGCTTTCATTATAGGAATTTTGAAAAGTTGAAGGAAGAGGCCACAGAACACAAGTGCTGGCTGGGGTCAGAGAGCTCTCCCTGTGAGGACCCACTGCCCGGCTGGCAGGACAGGTGTAAACTGTGCGTGTTGGGGTGGGCACCACCAGCGAGGGTCATCTCTGCCTCACCCCCAGGTCTGCCCCAGTCCCACAGACACAGCGAGGGGGGCACAGGGATCACTCACCTGCACTTGGGGTATGCTCAGGACATTTTAGCCCCTTCCAGCCCCTCCACACACAAGACAGACACAGCTCTGGGGCCCACAGACAGAGACTGCTCAGGGACACACGGACAGACACGGCTCAGGAACACACGGGCAGGCACAGCTCTGGGACACACGGGCAGGCACAGCTCTGGGACATACGGACAGGCACAGCTCTGGGACACACGGACAGGCACAGCCCTGGGACACACGGGCAGGCACAGCTCTGGGACACACGGGCAGACACAGCTCTGGGACACACGGACAGACACAGCTCTGGGACACACGGGCAGACACAGCTCTGGGACAGACGGGCAGGCACACCTCTGGGACACACGGACAGGCACAGCTCTGGGACACACGGGCAGACACAGCTCTGGGACAGACGGGCAGGCACAGCTCTGGGACAGACGGGCAGGCACAGCTCTGGGACACACGGACAGACACGGCTCGAGGGCCCACGGACAGACACAGATCAGGAACACATAGACAGGCACAGCTCTGGAACACACGGGCAGGCACAGCTCTGGGACACACGGACAGGCACAGCTCGAGGGCCCACAAACAGACACGGTTCGAGGGCCCACAGACAGACACGGCTCCTGATCCCACGGACAGACACAGATCAGAGCCCCACGGACAGACCCACGGACAGACACGACGCCAGGGCCCACGGACAGACACAGCTCCTGGCCCCACGGACAGCCCCACGGACAGCCCCACGGACAGACACCACGCCAGGGCCCGCTGCCGAGCCTCCCCCGCAGCTCCTGCCCGGCCCCGGGGGGCCCGGCCCCGAACCCGGCCTTGGTCCGGGCCCCTCCGGGTTCCCGCCCGCACCCCCGAATTCCATCCCGGGCCCCCGAATTCCATCCCTCGCCCTCTCTGCCCTCACCCTCACCCCCCTCCCCTCCCTCTCCGCCCTCACCACTGCCGGGCCGCGTCCGCCGGGGCTGGGGGCGCGCGCGGCCCCGCGCCTGCGCGGAGGGAGCGGCGAGGGCGGGAGCGCGCACGCGGCCCGGGCGGGAGGGGCGGGAGCGAGCGGGGCTGTGAGGGGGGAGTGGGGGGGTTAGGGGGGGAATGGGGGACCATGGGGGGAATGGGGGATATAGGGGATGTGTGTGGGGGGAATGGGAGAGATGGGGGGATGGGAG
>JAWWEE010000004.1:29472071-29484496 GCA_035221455.1 Xenops minutus | reverse complement strand
GTGGGCAGGCCCTGGCACAGGTTGCCCAGAGAAGCTGTGGCTGTCCCATCCCTGGAAGTGTCCAAGGCCAGGTTGGACGGAGCTTGGAGCAACCTGGGCTAGTAGAAGGTGTCTCTGCCCATGGCAGGGAATGAGATGGTCTTTAAGGTCCCTTCCAATCCAAATCGTTTTATGGTTCTATACTGACAGGGTCTGGGCTGGGAAAAGTGCTGCCAAGGTGCTGGTTGACATGGGGTCATGGCCTGTAGGGCAGAGGTTCAGAACCAGAGGACCGAAGCAGAGGAAGACAGGCAACTTTCCCCCTAACTTGGACTGCAAATGGCAGCTTTTCATTTTTTGACATCCCAAATTTGCAAACAATGGCTACTGAGGAATGATAGCACAGCCAAAATGCTCCTGCCCTTCCTCCAGATAAGGGCAAGGAGGGTTTTTGGCATGGCATGCCCAAAACTAAAAGTGCATTTCACTGTTGGCTGTGGGAGGTCCTTCCTTCTCCCCCGTCTCCTCCCACCCTCCTTCCCTTCACTTAGGCTGCTTTTCTCTTCCTTGCCTTTTGTTCTCTCCCCCTTCCCTGCCCTGCGAAGAAAGTCTCATTTCAGTCTGAAAGCCAGTGCTGGAGGGGGAGAGTCATTTGATGCTTAATGGCAGAGCGGCAGGAAACTTCACCTTCCTGGGGTAGAATTAAAAATGCTTGAATTGTCTAGGGATCTTAAACAGGAGATGTGGGGAACATTTAGGGCTTTCTACATAAACACACACACACATGCAAAAGCCCACACAGCATCAAGGGTGTAATAGCTCAGCTGGGGTAATGCACTTGAACTCGCTCTGCAGCAGACAGACCAGTCCTTTAAGTTCTTTGAATATATTTTATTTTTCGAGGCTTGAGGTTGCTGCTAGTCTCTGGGGAGAGAGATGTTCATCTTC
This sequence comes from Xenops minutus, assembly GCA_035221455.1. Taxonomy (NCBI): domain Eukaryota; kingdom Metazoa; phylum Chordata; class Aves; order Passeriformes; family Furnariidae; genus Xenops; species Xenops minutus. Next base: position 29,483,569 of record JAWWEE010000004.1, on the reverse strand, counting down.
CAGAGAGAACAGTGCCATTTGTTCTTTGTAATCATGTTTTCCTCAGAGCACCCTGGGATCGAGAGGGGGCTGAGGGCATGGGCTGGAGTTCTGTGGATGCTGGGACTTGAGGATGGGACAGGGAGCTGCAGCCAGCAGATTGTGACCCCCTGATGTTGCAGGGAAGGAAGGGTGTGCTGGGGGGATGTCAGGTGTGAGGGATGCTCCCTGTGTGCAAATGTGATCACCAGTGGAGGTGTAACTTGTGGGTCAAGGTGTCCCAGGTACATGGTGTGTCCAGACATGAGGATGGGACCTCCCAGAAGCAGGTCTGACCATGTCGTCTTACATATAACCCCTGGTGTGGGTGGAGTTTGCCTGATTGCCACTCCCGTGTTCCCTGCCAAATATTTCCATTTTTCTGTTGGTGTTTGATGTGCTTTGCAAATGGGGGTGTCTTCACACAGCTGTGGGCTGGGCTATAGGTGAAATCACATGTCTTGCGTACTGAGGAGCTGTTTATCTGTGTGCTTAGCAGTGCATGTGAGCACGTGGTTGCTGCTGCCTCCATGCACCACATGTGTTAGAGGCTGCAGCAGGCATGGCGTTGTTTCTGGTTTGCCATTCCCTGGTCTGCACAGAGCCCCTGTGTAGCTGCCTGACCTCCTGCCCACTGCAGAGCTGCCTCAAGCTGTTGTCCTCTTCTGGGCTGCTCATCACACCTGGACAGTTCTTGTGGGACACTGAAATCCAGAGGAGGACAGCAGGGATGTCTCAAGTCCTGGGAAAAGAGAGACTGGAAAGACAAGGAGTTCAGAGGAGGAGGTAATGGCAGGGGACAGCACCTGCCCTCCTCCAGCTCCTCACTGCCTCTTCCCAGTGGCTGATTTGTATTGCCTGAAGGGACACACAGAAGCTGAATCAGTTGTGGTGCTGGGAGCATCCTCCCTGAATGGCAGCAGTTCCCAGCTGGGGCAGGCAGGACTGGGCACTCAAGCAGGGGTTTTGCTCATGTCCATTTATGCCCCCTTTTCTCCTCCCTCATCATTCACCCGTCCCCTGGCCACGCTTTGGCTGGGAATGGCTGTGCATCTCCCCAACAATCACCTTGGCAAACCCTTGGTCTCTGCCATCTTTGTAGTTCCTCAGCCCCCTGTGCATCCTGCTGCTCCTCAGCCCTGCTCTCACCACTCCCTTCTGCCCTTCCCCAGGGAGTTTGCCAAAGAGCGTGAGCGAGTGGAGAACCGCCGAGCCTTCATGAAGCTGCGGCGCCAGCAGCAGATCGAGCGGGAGCTCAATGGATACCGGGCATGGATAGACAAAGCGGGTAAAGGCTGGGGGGCCACGAGGGCTCGGGGGGACAACAGGCACCACAGACTGCTGGGCATGTGGGGTAGTGGGCATGGAAAGGAATCTTTGAGCAACAGCCTGTGCAACCCCGAAGTGGCTCAGGTGCTTGCAGGGTGATGTTGGGTGAGCTCGGTGTGATGGTTCGGCCAGGCTGCAAACAGGGACGTCACCAGCTGCTGATGAAAACTCTTGTTCTGTGGCATGAAACTGTCATATTCTGAACACAAGGCATGTTACATCTCCAGGGGAGGCTGTGAGCAACACGGCTGTCAGCTTTGCTCTGTGATGGTTTCCTTTCTCTTGACGTTTGCTGAAGTCCCCTGCAGTGGTGGGCAGTGGGAAAGTAGAGCAGTGAATGGTGAGACTGATTTTCCAGTTAAATCTCCTCCTGGAGCCACCTGAAGGGCATGCACTTACTGGTTCCTACCTTGGGGCTCATGGACCTGAGCAAGGGCTTGGGGTGGTGGAGGTTCCAGGCTTCCTGCTGACACCCAACCAAGTGTGACAGCCTGTGGGTGTTGGTTCCCAAACTGCCACAGTCCATGTCCTTGCTTGCTCCTCTTAGGAATCAGGTCAGTGCTTTGAGCTCTGTGAAGGGAAGATTTACACTTTCATCTAGCATTCAGACTTGTAAAAGATGGGTATCTTGAAACAACTCTGAGCCCCAGACCTCAGCTTTGGCCCTGGGTTGGGTTATAGAGCCTCAGACAGGACTACGATTTTCAACTTCTTGGTGAGCTTAATTGCAATGGAGGGGGGAGGGCTGATTATAAGTAATTTTTCTTTCTGACAGAATGTGTGGTGGCTGCCACTTGCCACGCTTGTAACCAATACTTGATAAGAGTTTGCCACCTAAAGCCAGCCTCTGGGCTGGGAAAAGTGCTAATGTACAATGCAGTGATGTCTGATGGTGTCTTGTCTCCTGATGCTGAACTGTGTGTTTTGCATAGAGGAAGTCATGCTGGCTGAAGAGAACAAAAATTCTGGGACCTCAGCCTTAGAAGGTAAGACAAGCAATGCCCTTAAAATCTACTTGCCCTTCTTTCTGCCTGTCTGGTTGAGACCCTACAGCTGTGATGGGAGGTCTGGGGATGCCCCAGGGGGGTCTTCAGCCCAAGAGAGTGGTGTGGGGAGGTGGATTGACAGCTTAACCCCTGAGAGAACGTGGAGGCTGGAAGATGTCTGATCCCACACATGGAATGGCTTTGGACTAGGATCACCTGGATCTCTTCATCCTGTTATCAAACCTAAGTACTGATCACCAGGTCCTGGTGCAATGAGCTGGCTTCTAGCAGAGTTGGGGCACTGTCCAACATTCATTCCTCTTGCCTTCTCAGTGCTCAGGCGAGCCACCATCAAAAGGAACCGGACAGATGCCATGAACCGTGACTCGAGTGACGAGCACTGTGTTGATATCTCCTCTGTAGGCGAGCGGAGGCTGGCACAGAGAAGACCTCTTCACCCAACCTTGGGTCAGTGCAGTTTGCAGCTTGCTTCCAAAACCTCTGCCAGCTTCTTGAGTCACACCCATCACGTGCAGAGTGTCACAGATAGTTCGGCAGCAAAGGGGGAAAACCTCCTGCTGCCCCCTGTGACACATAAAACCCATCTGGATAAGTCACATCCCATAAGAGCAATGTCCGTGAGCCATCTGTCCTGTCTCATGTTGCAGGGAAGGTTGGAGCATCCAACTCTTTCTCTCACCTTGACTGCAGCACCTAACTTCTTATCCCCCTCTTTCCCTTCAGGTAACCCCAACTCTGGTCTCAAAGGCGCCAGAATGGACAGTGCCTCCTACTTACGACACAAGGAGCGACTTCTGCGCATCTCCGTTCGCCACATGGTGAAATCCCAGGTCTTCTACTGGATTGTCCTGAGCCTGGTGGCTCTCAACACTGCCTGCGTGGCCATCGTCCATCACAACCAGCCAGCCTGGCTCACCCACTTCCTCTGTGAGTCCCTGGGCTTTGTGTAGGTGGGAGAGCTCTGCCTGGGCAGGCAGCACCTTCTTATCTCTAGTAGCTGGGGGTTGCAGCATATCCACACTCAGGGCATGTGGAATCCCACCAGAATCATGCTGGTATGGAGATGGGTGGAATATAACCTGAATTACATACACTGTTGATGACAAAGCTTTGTCCATGGCCCTGTGGCCACTAAGGGCTGTCTTAGCCCTGCGAGCAAATGTGTAGGAGTTTAACTGACCTCATGTCCTTCATGTCTGATGTGTTTGTCAAGAGAGAGAAATAGACTATGGGTCTCAGTGGGGTTTATCCTAAAATTGTGAGCAGTGGTGATGGAAATCCTGCTGGAGATGCATCTTTGAATGCCCACAAACAATTGCTGAAAGGAGTGAGTTTTCAGGGATGGGACTGGTCATGGAGTTAAAATTTTGGCTCAGAGCATGGCATAGGCATTCCAGGCTTCCAGTTACTGGAGCATCCCTCAGCCTGTGGGCCATGGTACAAGGTCAGGTCTCGGAGGTGCTACAACCATGCTTATTCTAACATGGCCAAAGTGCACAGCAGCATGGTCAGCCCCACGGCAGCCGTGTGTTACTCTTGAGCTACTGCAGTAGGGACGGTGCTTCTTTCTCAGTTGTGTTATTTTTACTCACCTTGAAAATGTCCCCGTCAAACACCGAGTCTACCCAAATGTGCAATAGTGTGCTCAGGCCTGCCAGGATCCCAGCATGCTGAGGTGTTGTTCGGCAGCTGGTCGCGGTGAGAAGCATCTTCTGGACAAGGTGAAGAGCCAGGCTCTTGCCTGCTAAACGTTCATGAAATAGCTGGAGAAGCTTTTCACTGGCTCTTGGCTGTTTGGCTTGGTTTCCCTGGCCAAGTTCCAGCCGTGCAACCATTTAAATCCAGGTTGCTAATATTTCCCTACAGTGTCATGTGGTTGATGCCTTTGCAGACACCTCAACCACTGTCAAATAATACTGAAGAGCTTCACTGCTCTGTGCTGGCCATCTCTGGTTCTCTCAAAACCCTGTAATGCTGGTGCATCTACCCTGAATGATTAACAGTTTAGCTCCTCACAGACAAGCTTCCCTCATCTCAGACCCTGAGAGCTTAGGGGTGCAGCATGGTCCTTGTCTTGTCCCATCTCTGTGGTGTGCTATATGGGTGGGTGCATGCAGGATGCTCCACACAGCACAGTGTCCCAAGGGTAGCACATCTGGGTTTTCTCTTTCAGACTATGCAGAGTTCCTGTTTCTTGGGCTCTTCCTTCTGGAGATGTCCTTAAAGATGTATGGGATGGGGCCACGTCTTTACTTCCATTCTTCCTTCAACTGCTTTGACTGTGGGGTAGGTGGTCCTGGAGCTGCTGTGGGTGTGGGGGGAGATGTTTGACAGGGTCTGCAATGCAAGGCATCAGGGGGGAGAACAGGATGGCCCTCACAGTGGACAAGGGAGGTCCTTCTGCTGGGACAGCCTTCCTGTGCCATCCTGAGACACAAGGTCGTGGGCTGGGTGGTGGGGACCTCATCTTCAGGCACATTGTGTTTTCCTTCAACAGTCTGTCCTGAGCCTGTCTTTGACTTGTGGCTGTGTCTGCTTCTCAGGTCACAGTGGGAAGCATCTTTGAAGTGGTTTGGGCTATATTCAGACCAGGAACCTCTTTTGGGATCAGTGTCCTACGAGCCCTTCGTCTCCTGCGGATATTTAAAATAACCAAGTGCGTACCAACCCTCAGTGCCTGGCAGCCTTCATCTTGGACTGGGGATGCAGCCCAGATCCAGTCACTCCTGCTCTCCTGCTGATGATGTCAGCATCACTGTGAAGGCTCCAGCAATTTCTTTGTTTTCTAGGTACTGGGCATCCCTGAGGAATTTGGTGGTCTCCTTGATGAGCTCCATGAAGTCCATTATCAGTCTGCTCTTCCTCCTCTTCCTCTTTATTGTAGTCTTTGCCCTGCTGGGAATGCAGCTGTTTGGAGGCAGGTAGGTTGTTTCAAGTCTGGGGAATAGGAATTTCTTGGTTTTAAAACCAAGTGATGACATCCTCTTTAGGTGCCTAGGAAAACTGTAAGCCTTCCCCCTCAGTCTGCTCCTAACAGTGGTACTTCTCCCACATGAAAGTGCCTGCTCAGGGGTGCCTTTGGGCTGTGTGGATCCTTCTAGCCAGGAGATCTTTTGGTTCTGGCACCAAATGCTCAGGAGGCTTTTTTTGGGGTGGGGAAAGGTCCTCCTAAGCACAAGAGAGCTGATAGCACAGCAGTCAGGGGTTTTTTGACCTTGGTGTTTCATCCCATTTATGTTCATCCGGTTCCCCTTCCAGGTTTAACTTCATGGATGGGACTCCATCAGCCAACTTTGACACTTTCCCCGCTGCCATCATGACAGTGTTTCAGGTAAGAGCTTGTGGTGGTTTAGTTTTCTAACTAAACTTTTTTCTAAAAACTAAACCCCCACAGAGATGGGCTGCTAGGGAACATAGGTAAAGGGACTTGGGACCACCAGCTCGCTCCCCCATGGCTGGAAGGGACTCTTTAAACCAAACAGGATCCCCTCCATCAGCTCTTAGGTTATAACTCCCTTCCTCTCCTATATAACAAAGTGGTTGGCAAGAGATAGAAACTCTTCCACCTCTGTTACAGAAGATGAAGAGTTTCAAAACTCTTCTGAGCAGACCTGAATACTCAGCAGTGTCCAACATGATCTGCCTCAGGTGTTGCAGCTTAGAGCTGGGTTATCCACTGCACGGGGTCTCTGTACTTGGCTCCTCTGTGTGGCTGGGGTAGATCCCGGTGACAAGAAGGTGCAGGTGACAGAGCTGCTGTCTTGCTTTCCTGCAGATCCTGACGGGTGAGGACTGGAATGAGGTGATGTACAACGGCATCCGCTCCCAGGGAGGCGTTCGCTCAGGGATGTGGTCCTCCATCTATTTCATTGTCCTCACCTTGTTTGGAAACTGTATCCACCTGGCTGCTCTGCTTTTAGTGGTGACAACCCCTCCCATTACCCTCTCTGGGGGCATTCCCCTCTCCACCCACCACTCTTTCCTCCTCTCCCACCTGGGGGAGACCCACAAGACATGTGGCAGCACTGAGCATCCCAAGCACAGATGAGCTGCTGTCTGGAGCTGCACTGAGTGCTCCTGATATGGGGTGGGTGAGGAGTTGATGCCTTTGGCTACTCCTCACTGAGGTGGCAAGGAGCCATCAGGGCCACCCTCCCTTGGTAGCTGCAGACATGCATGTCCTTAACATGTGGCTTGTGCATCCTTAGCTGCTCACAGATACTCTGCTGAATGTCTTCTTGGCCATTGCCGTGGACAACCTGGCCAACGCTCAGGAGCTCACCAAGGTATGTTCCTGCTGCTCCTTTTTCTTCTCTTGTGGAGGGAGTGGGGACAAAGCTGTTTAGACTTGGATTTAGGAAAGTGCTTAAACCTGCTGGTCTCTCCAGGACCGCCCACTCTTTAAGTGTGGCTTTAACTATTTCTCCATTTAAGCTCCCCAGTTCTGTTTGCTGCCAGTCACATCGAGATAACCCTCAGCTGTCAGATGGGATCTGATGCAGGGACTGTTATTTGCCCGAGCACTCTGGAGATATGGAGTGGGAAGCACTTTCCAGTGGTGTCAGTATTTATTCCCCATCTGCCTGCAGGGCAGTGGATGTGATTTAGAATGTAATTCAGTCTGGTGCTTAAGAAGGTTATTTGGCTTAGCTGTTTTTAAGACCATGCTGGGAAATATTTGGGGAATGCTAAATTGTTGGGGCACCATCTGGATAACGATGAGTAGGAGAGAGCTGCAAGGGTCATTGCCACTCTTTGGAGCAGACCAGTGATCCTGTGGTGCCCAGCTTTTTGCACAGCCCATGCCTATTACTCATGTCCCTGGGGCTCACTGCAAGGCTTCCACACTGGTGTAAATCTGCCCTGAAATGGGGCATGGTGCTGGTTTGCCTGAGGGGCATGTGTGGGAGTCCCTGTCCTCCCGCAGTGGGTGCAGATGGCACTTCCAGGGACTGCCAGCTGCAGCTGGGGTGAGAGGGATGGGAGAGCCCCATGGCATGCCAGCAGCATCAATTAAGAGAGCACTGAGTTTTTGAAAAGGCTGAATGCACACTAATGACTCCTAATGACATTTTGTGCTCCGGAGACACAACCATACTCATTAAATCAATCCGGTCTCTGCTGGGGTCATTCATGGATGCCTTGCCTCCCACTCTGTTGGGGGGATGCCTGTCTAGCCCCTGTGGCTGTGAAGAAGGGAGGGCTGAGCTGGTCTGTGCTGTCTGGGGCTGCTCTAGTGTGCACAGCCTAGCTCTTGCTTGGAGTGGGCTGGGTTCACTTATTTAAGTAGTGCTGATGCCTTCAGTAAGGTCTGGTGTCGTGGGAAAGTTGCATCCCTGCAGCACAATGAAAACAAAGGCTGTTTCTGGAAATACAGCCCCCGCCCTTTATCCCTCATGCATTGGCACAAAGGGTAGCCCTGCACATCCCTTGCTGCTTCCGATGGCTGCACTTTCCCTTGAAACCTCGGCAGCCCAATAGGCAACAGCCCTTTTTTCTCTGCAGGATGAGCAGGAGGAAGAGGAGGCCTTTAACCAGAAGCACGCCCTTCAGAAAGCCAAGGAAGTCAGCCCCATGTCTGCCCCAAACATGCCTGCTATCGAGTGAGTGACCCACCCTGCCCAGTCCTACCCCGGTGACCCCCCGAGCCCAGCCAGGCTTCTTAAAAGGGCACAGAGCTGCAGCAGAGCCTGGCATGGCTGGTTGTGGGGGCTCCCACGAGAAAAAGAGGTCCCTGCATGGTGTGACCCTCTCTAAGTGTCTTCCTGTGGATGGATGGATGCATTGACACCTAAGACTGTGCTCCCCATGAGCAGCAGTGCCTTTGGAAAGGTGACAGCATGGGGCATGGGGACCAGATCACCCTGGAGGACCTTGAGTTGCCAGCCCCTACCCCAAGCAGCAGCCTCATTGCTTGGGCATGGCAGAAATATGCTAAAAGAGGCTTTCTGCCCCAAAATATGAGCTCAAACACCCAGCACTGATGCTAAGGGTGGGCAAGGAGGCTGGGGAGGAGGAAGGTATCTCAAGTTATTCTTAAAGAGGGGTGATATTTCTTCCTGGGGAGCGTTTCTTTGTGGCAGAGCTGCAGGAAAGCAGCCAGGGCTGGGGGAGAAGGGAGAAGCGGTGTCACAAATCTCCCCTGGGCTCCTTCCTTGGGAGTGAATGCGGTTAGGAGAGATGGAGCAGGTTTGTGAAATCACATTTGATAGTACAGAAATTTGATTTGAGCAAAAAAAAAAAGCTTCAAACCACATAAACCTGCAGCATGGTGTTAAGGAGCCTTGTCTCCATATTTCAGCAGGAGAAAATTCTGTTTTTTCCTTTCTATATGCCTTTTTTCTCTTTATTTTGCGATGTCATGTGGTCTAAATCACATAAAACTTTCAAAGTCGACGTTGGAACGAGGCGTTTTGATTTGTTTCCCAAAACAGTACATTTCAGTACAGCTGAAGGGATTATTTTATTTTTTCCTTTTTTTTTTTCTTTTTTTCTTTTTTTTTAAATAGAATCCTTTCCCAGGGAATTTTAGGTTTTGTTATGCTTTGAAATCCAGCCAAGCTCATACACGGCAGAATCTCTTGCAGATTTGCTAAGAGAAACTGCTGTCTTCAGGCAAGTGCTGATCTAGGGGGGGGTCAGAGATGGCGCTGGGAACAGCCCCCTCCCTGGTTGGGCAGCAGTGGGGTCCCATGGTCCCCCCTCCTGTGTGCATCACTCATGGCTTTAGGGGCAGCAGAAACTGGGGGTACTTGTAAGGCCCTACCTGATCTCCCAGCAGGCACTGATTTTGCCTTGTTTTGGGGATGATGGGATGTTCATAATAAATCTGTGTCTGGGCAAGTACTCAGGGGTTTTATGGGAGAGATGGTAGACTCTGTATCGCATGACTGTTTCTGGCTACCAGTGGGAATGTGTTGGATAAAGTGAGGAAATAGAGGGATTTAGGCTGCAGAAGAGGCTGAAGAATGGACAGATAGAAGAGAGGAAGAGGGGGAGATGGAATATATTAGGACAGTAAAGGATTTGCTCATGCTGCACACCCCTGACAGAGTGTGCTAGTCATTGTGAGACAGAGCTGGTTGGGCAAACAGATCTGTAATCTCTTATTGTTCTAGTGGCATTGAAATGAAAGGTATTGGTATTCACAGATCTTTTTTTCCAGCTCCTCCCACTCATCAGTATGGATAGGGTCAGGAGCAGGGAGTGTGATGCCACGGGGGTGACTGTTGCCAGCATGAGGTCTGATGTGCTTTTGGTGGTGCTGTGCGGATCTCAGCAGCCAGGGAGGGACAGTGGGGACAACAGTGCAAGGGAGAAGCCAGAGCAGAGCAGATACCAAAGGGCACGGTGAAGCCGAGCGAGTCTCTGCCTTTGGGTGTGTGCAGACACAGATGGCTTCATTCCTATGTGGGTATCCAGCTTGCGCAGAGGTCCGGCGGCACGCGGGGATGAGCGCTCCCACGGGGTGAACACTCCCACGGGGTGAGCGCTCCCACGGGGTGAACGCTCCCACGGGGTGAGCGCTCCCACGGGGTGAACACTCCCACGGGGTGAGCGCTCCCACGGGGTGAGTGCTCCCACGTGGCCAGGCTGGCGTGGGTGGCTGCGGTGCCGGCTGGGGTGTTGTATCCACAGGCGGGCGCGGGCAGTGCAGATGGTGCAGGGCTGTGTGCCGAGTGGGTGGCCAGATGGACGCGTGCGGGTGCTGCTGTCATGTGTTGGTGCGTGGATGCGTCTGGAGGCTCGGCCACTTGCTGCGGGGATGGCAGTGGGTGCCTGAAGCTTGGTCCCTATCTTGAGCATGGCACTGGGCTGTTCCCAGGCATGTGGCTGTACAGGGGCTGTAATCACTGGTGTGACTGGAGCACCTCTCCTATGGGAACAGGCTGAGGGAGTTGAGGTTGTTCAACCTAGAGAAGAGAAAGCTCCAGGGAGACCTTAAAGCACCTCCCAATACTTAAAGGGGCTATAAGAGAGCTGGAGAGGGACTTTTGACAAGGGATAGGGCAGGGGGGAATGTCTTCAAACTCATAGGAAGTGGTCACGGTCCCAAGCCTGCCAGAGCTCAAGAAGCATTTGGACGATGCTCTCAGGCACATGGTGTGATTCTTGGGATTTTCCTGGGCAGAGCCAGGAGTTGGACTCCATGATCCTTGTAGGTCCCTTTCAGCTCAGGAGATTCTATGATTCTATACTTGCATCTGCTTGGGGCGGTGTTCTTGGAGCTGTGGTTACCTAAATCTTTTCTGTGCTGATACAAAGGATAAAGCCTGGAATCTCCCAAGCTGCTGGTGGGGGTGAAGGACACTGCCAGCCCTGTTAACCTTCTCTCTGTCAGGGCTCCTCAGGTGACAGGAGCTCTGTGGCATCTCACCCTGGGCTTGTGTCTTGCATTTGCTGGGGAGCTTCGTGTTCCTCTCTGCAGTCCTAGGGCAGCATCAACCCGTGGTGATGGCTTAGAGCATTGCATCCTCTTTCCAATTGCCACGTGTTTCTTGGGAACAGTGAATTTGGAGCAGTTTGAAACAGCTGTTAAATATCCAAGAATGTGTGGGGGCTTCTGAAGGACTGCAGGCTGCACTGCTCTCCCCGTGCGTGGTGTGGGGAAGGCTCCGTGGCCCCCACGAAAGGGATCACAGTGTGTCAGTGTGAGTGTGGGCAGCCCACTGCCGGCGTGCCCGTGGGAGCTCCCTGTGCACATGCAGGGGTTCAGCACTGGCTGCTGCACTCCGGCATCCCCGCAGCCCACCGGCAAAGGGGTGCTGGCTGCCCGGGGCGGGGGGACACCGCTCTGTGCTGCCCGCAGCAGTGGGAGGAGGGGGTGAAGGTGGCGATTGAACCCGTTTATTTTTCCTCCCCAGAAGAGACAGGCGGAGGAGACACCACATGTCGATGTGGGAGCCACGCAGCAGCCACCTGTATGTGGGCCGCGGGGGCGCGTGTCCGTCTGTGGCTCCTGTGCTGTCTGTCCGTCCGTGGGGCCGGGGCACGCTCCGCTCCCCCCGGCCCCCTTGGCAGGGAGGGGAGGGGGTACCGAGTGTGTGTGTGTATGTGTGTGTGTGTGTGTGTGTGTGTGTGTGTGTGTATGTGTGTGTGTGTGTGTGTGTGTGTGTGTGTGTGTGTGTGTGTGTATGTGTGTGT